>JBBPBX010050793.1:5711-19441 GCA_038048925.1 Garcialebias charrua
TCTCAACTGAATACAGTTTTCGTAGTGCGCAGGATGTTTGTGCTTTAAATGGCTAAACAAATTTGACGTGTTTCCTCCCTTACCCGAAACAACGTGCTTGTATGACTTGCAGAATATGGTCGTCTGGATTCACATCTTCTTTTTTATAACCGAAGTAATTCCAAACAACAGAAGTTGCTCCTTTTTAGGAATTAAATCAGGAGGTAGTTCTGTGACACTCTTGTGGTCTTCCATGCTTGCTCGCGCCCGCAATGCTTCACATGGCTCAGTGGTACGTAGGTTAGATGCAGTCAAATGACGTCATCATAGGATGCTACCATATAATTTTTTTCACCGGTGTCAAAAAATCCACCAGTATTATCGTAAACGAGACGATATGGCTCACTCCTATGGTATCGGGGCTGGGGGCATGGGGGGGCATGGGCCGGGGGCAGTGGTGCCCGACTAGGGAGGTGGCTTTGGTGGTTCTGGGGAATGACCTCTGCTGGCTACATGTGGGCTTCTGAGCAGTCTGTACCGGCAGACATAGGTTACTAGAGTGTTGCTCCCTGGCTGGGGTCCCGGATTGGCCCGTGGGTTGTTGTGAAATAAAATATGTTTTTGTCTTCATGTTTCATTTGCTTCTAATTTGCTACAAGTTGATGCAAGCAGAAGCGTATCTTGTTTGGCAAGTGTTTGTGCAAAACACTACAAGGACTTTCCACTCAACCTTGAGGGGTAAGAAGAATATCCTTGTGTTTCCGGTCTGGCAAGTGTTTGTATAGCAGGGACTTTTACTTTGAGGGGTAAGAAAAACATTCTTGTAACATGAGTTTAGGTATCAGTTGAGGATAGAAAAACATTCTTGTAGCATGAGCTTAGAGATAGGCAACAGAGGAGAATATAAGAAGCAGACTTCCTCCTCCAGACACGCAACGCAGAAACAAGCCACGAGGGAGCAACTCAGGTTGTATGCTCCTTGAATGCGCATTCAATGTCTTTTCTTTCTTTCCCTCTCTCCCCATTTTCTCCCTGGTTCTCTTTTAACAAATATAATGGCTTTTAGAAATAGCGCAAATGTATTCTGTGACTTTTTAAACTTATGATTAATTAAACTGGTTTTTGGAACTTTAAATTATGTGCGTCTGTCGTGTTTTAAGTGTATCTCTCCTTTTTGATCCAAAGTGAAACCAAAATAACGAATTTGGGACGTATGAGAAGGAAACGCCAACATATTGGAGGTCCCACCGAGATGGTTGCACGCGCGGACAGGAAGGGAAAGAGCAAGTCCAGAACACTGAATACTGACCGGTCACCTCAACAAAAAAGGTAAGCAGATTCCTGTTTAAACGAAATCTGTGATTGGAAATTTTATAGGCTAAATTTATTCAGTGTGTTGGACTCCAGTAAAAAAGGAACGTTAAAATTAAAAGTAGAATTATAAGCTTCCAGCCAAGACTCCAGATTCCAGAGTAAAAACACGCAGTGGTCGCGCCACCGGTGGTCCGACGGGTCCATCTGGTTGAGGGGGCGTGGGGTTTTAGAATAAATATTCGCCGTCACTCCTGTAACCCTAGACTGAGTTACTGTATCTCGTTAGGTTTTGTGGCTAACTATAAAACAGTGTCAATTAAATCTACTTATAATTTGATTTATGATTAAGTAGAGGCGGGATCTGGTGAGGTGGTGTATTGTATATTACCATGCGTAAAATACGTTATAATACACTAGGAATAAAGGTATTAAAATCAGACCCACAAACAAATAAAATAAATAAAGTGTGGGACTGAGTGAGAAATTGAGGAAAACGCGCTGACTTTCGCTGATAAAATAATCCGATACAGTTCCAAACTGGACCAGTTAAATAAAATAAAATAAAAGTAGTCACAGAATACTAAATCTTTTTATGTTCTAAAATAGTGGGGTTCCTGGCAATGTGAGGAGTCAACACACGACTATACCAATCTTATTTTACACTCAAAAGGTTCTAAAAAAAAAAAAAAAAAATTTCATTGTTGAAGTTTTCTGGCGTCAGAGTCTCGCGTGAATGAAGTGCAAAAGTTGGCCTGTCCATTGTCTTTCATGTTTGATGTTTGTCTTTTGTCAAAAACTATAAGGCCAACTGCGTGAATGAGTTACAAGAAAAAGTTCCTGTGTGAGAATTCGCAGTAAAAGAATCCTGGTAATCTGGCTTGCCCCTGAGGAACGTTCAGATTGCTAAAGGACATTCCTTTCGGGGAATAACTGTGGTCTCACTGGTTGTTCCAGTATCAATAAAGATTAATAGGCTTGGTGTGTGTGTGACATGGAGGAGAGTTTCAGCAAAAAACTTGAGAAAACCTTGCTTAAAACATTGACCGAGCAGATTAAAATCATAAAAAATGCAATGTCTTTGTCAGTTCAGGATAAAAAAAAAAAAAAGAAAAAAAAAGAAAAACTACTTTTAAAAAGGTTAAAAGAACTAGATCAGCACTTAGAAAAATAGCACTATAAACCTAATGTGGGAACAAATACTTAAAATCCGGAAAGAGAAAGACAGGTTGGAGAAGCAAAAACTGCAGCTGGTGAGTATGGTATATTTAATGTTTATGAGAAGCAATCTGAAATCTGAAACTAGCAGAAATAAGTCCAAAGAAGCATAATCCAAAATATCTGAAACAATCAGGAATAAAAAATAAAAAAAAATCTGAAATAAGGAGAAAATAAGCAAAGCTTTAATGGGCTAAAACCAGCTGAACAATAGCTAAAATAAGAGCATGGTTTTGCTAAAGTAGGCTGAAAAGTTGGATTAAAAAATGTAGAATTAGCTGAAAAAGCTGAAACAGGCTATATACAGAAATTATTAAGTTAAATACCTTTGATACCATCACATTTTCTTCATGTCTCAATAAAAGCACTGTCCTGCTTGTTATTTAAATCTAACCCAAGAGAAAAAGTTATTTAATTGTTCCCATATATATATCTTTAAAAGAAAAAAAAATATATATATAAGTAAACTTGAAAAGAAAAGTTTAATTAAAAGGACTCAGCACAGAAGACTTGTACAATAAAAAAAAAACAGAGGGAGGAAAATAATAACTACTGTATTTTTAGCCTGTATGACATATTTATGGATTGTTTTTTCTTCTTAAACTTTTCACAAGCTATCTGAGGATTAAATATGAAACAAACATTGAGGCGCGGAGGTTAGAACAAAGTTTATTTAGATACAGCAGTTAAATAGAGTAATAAACGTAGCCTCCACCTCCTTAGGGGCTGGTGCCCTGAAACACAGAATAAACATTACATTAAAATAGTTTACACTTCTCCATTATAACAGGATTAGATAATTTTCTACAGCGTGAATGTGGGTGAAATGAAAAAATAGAACTTCAGCTCTGAACGAGGGTCTGGTTTTAACCAGGCTAGAAGGCCTCAGGACGTGTAACAGTTTTTTGAATAAACAAATAAAATATTTGCGGACAGTTCGAGACAAATTGATTAGCGCCGAATGAACCTTCACGGTTGGAAGGATTGATCAAAAAGGATTATGACATTCTATCTCAATAATTTTAGGTTATAACACTTAAACAAACTGGAAATTTGGAAATTGCAATGGGACCTTCCGTTAGCATAGCATAGGCTGTCCAACAGCGGACATTTTATAACTTTGTAACGGTAGACGGCTCACATCGGATTAGCTTAACAAACCTACAGAGTGGCGCGTCGTATCAAGAAACAATATCGACTGTAAATAATCCAAATTTAGTTTTTGTAGACGAACTTAGCAGCTAATAGCAAAGCTAACGAGCCATTAGGTCCGACTGGTTCACGAGACGTCGTCCTTGTAATTTGTGTATAGGCTGTGAGGATACGGAACCGAACGTATCATACAGTACTTGTATTTTCGAACGTATCATACTTGTATTTTTCTCATATATAAGAAGCAGAGAAAGTGGATTACCAATTTGGAAGACGTACTTTTGTGAATAGTTCCAGTGAATGTACACGTCTTGTGAGCGTTGACCGGAACTTGCAGGGTTGCCAGATCTCTAGACCGAAAGAAGCGATCAGCTCCCTCAAAACAAGCACAAATAAGCAACTCAATGTCCGCGAGAAGCAAAAACAGGCCCGCCACAAGCGGCTGATCAAATTTGAAAGCGACTGAAATAAGCAGACTTGGCAACTACGGGGACGCAAAAACAGTCGTTTCATGTATAGCCTGAGCAGGGTTGCCAGGCGAGAAATGTAGGATTATCGTACACCCATCATAAACAAAATAACAAGTATGCTCTATAGTCACTCTATTGTTGAATACTGTGGCGTCTAACAGGCTCTCACAGCTCTGTGGCGTCAGTACTGGGGGGAACCATAGACATTAATACGCATTATTGTCTGGTGGCAACTAATGAGCTCTACAGAAAGTCTTCTGTCACATTTAGAAAAGCACGATTGGCTGGATATCGTACAGCTGGCAACACTGAGCCTGAGTATAATGGAGACCCCTGATGGACGAAAAAAGGTACTGCAGACAGGAGCATAATAATTTCTAGAGAAACCAAAACAGATAGGAGTCACTTATATTTGTAATTTAATTTAGTCATCCAGTTGGGTTATTCGTTCTGAAACATTTAATAAAAGCAAAAGGATGTAGGTACAGATTTAAATAACTGTTTGGAGTCAGATGAATAAAATAAGAGGATAGATTGGGGTTTGAAGAATAATAAATAATAATAATAATGAATTCAATTTATAACGCACTTTTCATTAATGAAAACCTCAAAGTGCTAAAAAAAGAGTAGCCCTCACAGACAAGTCCTAGATAAATACACCTTATTTTAATCGATATTTTTCTATTGAGGACATAAAGTGAATCTCAATTTATAACAAATGGAGAATTAGACTTTAAAAAATCAACTAATAGTTCTATACCTGGAACAACAGGCCAAAATGAACGAGCCTATATTTTGACTTTGAATAAATGAGCCACTGAGCTTAACTATTTCAAATTGATAATTTAGGAGGGCATCCCGTGGTGCCGTTTAGACATAAATCCAACGAGAGGGCAGATCTTAGAAGGCTCAAGGAATGGGCTAATTATCCTAGACTGTATACTAGCAAGGGGGTCTTAGAAAATAGTAAATTATATTTTCTAAAATAAAAGTAGCCTACAGTATTTTTTGGTTTCAGGGTAAATTGATTTTTCATTCATTCATTCAACCTTTATTTATACAGGCTAGCCTCGTTGAGTCACGGGGACTCATTTACAAGAGGGACCTGTCTCACTCACACCAAACAACCATCCACTCTCACACTCACACCTAGGGTCAATTTAGAGTCACCAATCAGCCTAACAAGCATGTTTTTTGGTCTGTGGGAGGAAACCGGAGTACCCGGAGGAAACCCACGCATGCACGGGGAGAACATGCAAACTCCACCCAGAAAGGCCCCGGACCAGGATATGAACCGGCGACCTTCTCGCTGAGAGGCAGCAGCTCTACCAGTTGTGCCACCGTGCTGCTGATTATTTCACTTTTAGGTAAACTAATGTTTTGGATCTGTTGTGCAGATCAGATTAAAAGATGCCTCTGTCAAAGGATCTATAATAAAGCTGGATAACAGAAAATTAATTTGATCTTGGTCTGTTAATGATTAAAAAAATTATTTAATTTTTTAAATAGCCTCATTGAACAGTGTTGGTGGAACGGCAAGAGTGAGTCTTATGAATCCCACCTCATCCTTACAGGACACATAATGGTAAATATGCATTAAGATAGGCCTCTGTCAAAACACATGCAGCATCTGACTTTTGAATCTCAGCTACTGTGGTTATTGATCAGATCGGATCAGATTTAATATGAAGGTGTGTCCAGAAACTGACTCACTGTGACTTCACTGGGAAAAACAACAACATGGCTGGACTCATATGTAACCTTGCTCAAAGGACTTTTGAGGGGCTTACGCAAAGAACGACTGAAAACAATAAAGGCACCAAAAGGAGGGCAGTGCATCAAAGTACAAAAGACTGTCCACAAAAACTTTCAGCCAGGCAGAGGCAAAGACTTTCTCAAAGAACTGTCAAAACATGGTCATCAGACACAAATGGCCAGAATACACCGTCCAGATTTGGGGGGTCCTGACGAGAGTCAGAACCCAGTGAACGTCTCACTAGGGGCTGGAACAAGAGAAAGCTGAACACGTTCTCCAAACAGACAAGAGAACATATAGTCCTGAAGTCACTTATACCAGCAAAGGCCGCACCCATGTTGATCTGTGAGGATCTGTCGTTGATCTTAGTAGCCGGGATCAAAACTACAGTTGCTATGATACATCTTTTTTTATTTTTATTTTTTAATGAAACACATAGACACATTTAGGGCCTGCTAGCGTGGGCCTCATGATTCTCAGTTATACTGTGCTCAGGTGGATCTGACAACTTGCTTCTTCTGGTTCCTGTAACTCTGTGGTGAAGCTTAAGGAAAGCAAGGGAAATGATCCTAGCTCCTGACCCCAATACAAGTTAACTTTTATATTTTTGTTTTTGCAGTTATCCTTGGCGGAGTGCATGTTGGGAATCTGATGTGTCACAAGGGATACATTTTAATAAATGATTATAACTTTAAAGAAAATGAGATGATATTGTAGATTACAGTTAGCTATATGGTTGTGAAAACCGAATTAGAGGTGGCAATAGGCTGGGTGTTTAGGATACATTTTTCCTGGGATCCTGACACTAGTGTTCAGGTTAAAGGATGGTAAATTTAGACACAATTTCCAATTTAACAACCAAATAACTTTGGCATGCAGAATACAGAATTGAAACAAGGTAGAGTTTTGTTTCAAAAGGGGGTTTAAGAGGTTGACAGATGTTTCTAAAAAAAAAAAAGAGAGAGAGGTTGAAATTGGTCCCTATAAATAACTAATTAGAAATAACTAGATCGTAAATGTTTCCTAGAAACAACTAGGTTGAAAAATGTTCCTAGAAATAACTAATTAACTAAAAGATGGTAAATACATTTTAGTATACAAAGAATAATAAGGATAACTGATAAATTGGCATTATAAACAAAATTCACTTGCGTCGATATTGAGGCGGCATCGGTCTTGAACGTTTTATTTTCTTTAATCATGTCATGGAGGAAGGAGTATTGATGCAAGCATATTCCTAAATAGGAAGACAACTTAGGAAAGGGTTAGTTCATTAGTTATACAGAGGTTTTAGATTAGGAATGAACAAAATCGTCACTCATACAGTATGAGGCATCTTAAAGGTGTATATGAGCAATTAACAACAATGTTAAAGGTTTATATGAGCAATTAACAATAACGTTTTTTTTCCTCTGTGAAATGTGTGTGAAGCAGGATGGGGGACGCCCCTTGGAAATGTTTCCTGGCCTGCAAGCTCAAACCACTCAAACCTGAAGTGGACCTGATCAGAGGGTGGTTAGAAATATGGTGGTTCTGTAGATTTATACGTAATTGACTTGACTAGACGACATGTGACTTATTGACGAAGAAGGTGTATAGAACCACAGGTGTACAATGTTTTGTGAATTATGCTCTGCCGCCGCATGCTATGTTATTTATATGTGTGTAATTTCTGCTATAAGCCGAGTGAAAAGGTACAGTATTTTTGTAAGTATGAACCGCCTAAAAAACTACTCATAATTAACCCTAATGAAGATTAAGTCTCTCTCAAACCCAACTAACATGCATGATTCATTCTTTGTACTACTGATTTATAATTTATTCGGTGTTGTTTGCTGTGGCACATTCTGTTTATTATACGTGGTTCTTGGAAATGCTCCAGCTGAGGGAGTAAGGATGGAACTCTATTTTTGTTTTATTGCACATTTCCGGGTATAAATTTTAATAGAACATTGGAGAAATTGGCTTACGTTTTAGAATTTGATTTATCAGCACCATTGTGAGTGGGTTTATGGATAGACAGTAGAGAATAATTTAACTCACATGGATTTACCCACGTTTGGGCCTTCTCTCAGATGAGTGAATTGGGTTAAACCAAGAAGGCCCTGTTGTAGTCTAACAAGTCGAAAGTTTGTGGTTTAGATTTTCTCAAACAGATTTCACAGGAGGCAAGACCAGACAGCCCTGGTCAAGTACGGACCCGTGTGGGGTCGCTGAACGCACACCACAGGCAGTGCGTGTCAATGCCAGGGGATCCACACGGTTCAGTGTGCTCCAGCCCGTGAACCAGGAAGGAGCTAAAGGATTGGGCTGGACGACAAGAAGAGGTCGCATTCGAACTCTCGTGCCTTGGTAGACCAAAAGTAGCCGGGTATAGTTGAGTGCGGGGCACAGAAGGACTCTGTTGTATGGGGCCACTCGGTGCTGGAATATCTACACATAGCACAGACACCTAGAAAGATAAAAACATTACATATTAGAGTTTCACATAACACGAAGAAAACTCGGGGACATAGGAGGACATTCCCGAGCAACGCCAGGGGAATGCCCCTGAGTACGTGTGGCACATTCAAAAAGTATATTAATGTTTCTGTGATGGTGATATAAATCTTGTGTTCTTTCTCTATTTTTGTGTGTTCAAGGGAGACAACTGCCTTGCTGCTGGAGGAGGAACTGGGAACTTAACTTATAATGCAATATCCTAAAGCGCTTACTATTATTATCGTTCATAGTTTGCATATATATATTTTTATATATTCTACAATTTGCATATTAATCGACTGATTCAAATTGTCCTCCTAGAACATTTCTGCGTAATCCCTGGGAAAGATGTTTGCGAAGTTCATAGACATAAGAGAGAGTATGGCGCGCACCAGAAAATCCTCAAACTAGAATCATAGACATAAGAGAGAGTATGGCGCGCACCAGAAAATCCTCAAACTAGAGTATATCGCAAACCAGACTACCACTTTCACGTTCGATTTATGCGATGTAATTGATTGTGCAGGCCAGAATATTTCATTCAGGCATGCAGATATATACATGTGTCAGTGTCCACCTACGGCTTTACAATGCCCACGGAGCTGTACTTGGGGGGAAATTGTACTCATTGGTTATTTTCTTAGGCATACTTATAACTTGCGGGTGCTACTGTGTGCCTTGTTTAAGGTCTTTGACGGTTAGACTTATCACGTCCACTCTGGAGAAAAGAGATCCTGAAGTGATGTGGCAACTGCTTTTGTTAAAAATTATAACTGGGAGGATTTTGAAAAAACTGATTGAATATTGTGTACATATGCATTAAACTACACTATGAGTTGTGTGATTTTATTTCTTGAGGTGGACCTCAGGAATTGAGGTCCAAAAGGGGTTTTGTTGTGAAATAAAATATGTTTTTGTCTTCATGTTTCATTTGCTTCTAATTTGCTACAAGTTGATGCAAGCAGAAGCGTATCTTGTTTGGCAAGTGTTTGTGCAAAACACTACAGGGACTTTCCACTCAACCTTGAGGGGTAAGAAGAATATCCTTGTGTTTCTGGTCTGGCAAGTGTTTGTATAGCAGGGACTTTTACTTTGAGGGGTAAGAAAAACATTCTTGTAGCATGAGTTTAGGTATCAGTTGAGGATAGAAAAACATTCTTGTAGCATGAGCTTAGAGATAAGCAACAGAGGAGAATATAAGAAGCAGACTTCCTCCTCCACGCAACGCAGGAACAAGCCACGAGGGAGCAACTCAGGTTGTATGTCTCCTTGAATGCGCATTCAATGTCTTTTCTTTCTTTCCCTCTCTCCCCACTTTCTCCCTGGTTCTCTTTTAACAAATATAATGGCTTTTAGAAATAGAACAAATGTATTCTGTGACTTTTTAAACTTATGATTAATTAAACTGGTTTTTGGAACTTTAAATTATGTGTGTCTGTTGTGTTTTAAGTGTATCTCTCCTTTTTGATCCAAAGTGAAACCAAAATAACGAATTTGGGGCGAATGAGAAGGAAACGCCAACAGGGTCTCGGGTCTTGGCGGGTATGCTGTTGGGTTCTTGGGCCGGTGCATGCACCGGTGCCCGGCCCTGGCCTGGAGGCCCTCGATGCATTGGTGGGCTTTGGGGCTTCTGCATGGGTGGGGGTGAGACTGTTAGTGGGGGGAGGGGGAGCCGTGGGAGGGGATGGGTGGACTCAGCCTGGGTGTCTTCTTACCTGGCTGTGGCCACGGTCTGGTGCTTGGCTGGGGGGCTGGGCAGTGGGGGGCTGTGGCTGGGGCGGTGTGTATTGGGGGCTCTCACATGGGTGGCTCTGTGCTGTTGGCTCGGGAGTGTCGAGGCCTGTTAGGTGTGTGCCCTCCCTTGCGTGGGGTACTCTTGCTATGGGTGGACTGGTCGGTTCTTTGTGGGGGTGCGCACTCGGTCGCTGTGGTGCACTATCTGTGGATGTTCGGGCACTCCTGGCTGATTGACCTTGTTGGAGTTTGGTGGCTTCTTTGGTTGGGGAGCTGGGTGTTGGACTCGGGATTAGGTTGAGGGTTCTGGATGGTTTCAGGGGGGGTTGGGTCACTGGCCCTAGTTCTAGTGGGTCCTCGAGGCCATGTGCCAGTCTGTGGCCTTGGTCCCTGGTAGTGCGGCTGCCACCTGCTCCTAGGTGTCTGTATTGTAGCCTCCATTCCCTGTTAGATCTCAGAGAATGGGGGTGCCTATCAGGGTCATATATACGTATATATTTATATTTATATGTATGGTAAATGGTAAATGGAGCTTATTTATATAGCGCTTTCCAGCCCCCTGTGAGGAGCCCCAAAGCGCTTTACAATACCAGCCATCCACCCATTCATTCAGACATTCATACACCGGTAGTGGTAGCCTGCCTTGCAAGGCGCCATCCAGACCTACCAGGAGCAACTCGGGGTTAAGTGTCTTGCCCAGGGACACAACGACACATGGTGGGCGGACGCGGGATTCGAACCTCCAACCTTCCGATCGGGGGTCGACTGCCATTACCACTACACCACGGCCGCCCCAATGTGTGTATGTATATATATATATACTGTATATATGTGTGTGTGTGTGTGTGTGTGCGCACACGCGCGTGTGTGCGTGTGTGTATACAGTATACACATATATTAACTGTATATATTAGGGGTTGAACGAGTACATAATTTTTAACCTCGACATTAACATAAAAAAACTCGAACGACGCTCGAGTAGCCGATGACGTCACAGTGTCTTACGATGCAAAATAAATAAATAAATATAAATGCCTAAAAACGTCTTTACAAAAAGAAAAAAAAGACCAACAAAGCATTGGGAGCATTTATTATGCTCCTATCATTTATCATACTGCACATAAGTCACAGGAAAAACAAAACTATTAGTTATATTAATAATATTAAAAGTGAAAGTATAGGCGATGAAAACCGAAACTTAAAAAAAACAAATGGGGCCACAGCCACACCGTACCACCGCCTGCAGCTGTGCAATTTAGGTTTACTTTTAGAGATTGTGTTTATAGATTTTTGGTAGCTCTAGAGAGATGAATATTTGTTTTTTTTGTTTGTGAAACGAGAGAGAGGAAGCCGTTTTGGCCGTGTTATACTGTATATGGGACCTGCATTGCAACACTGCCCTCTGCTGTCACAATCTACTACAAAGAAAGTCAACACGAAGTAGCGCATTTTATAAAATTATAAACTGTTTTACCTTTTTGACAAGACGGCCTGCTCCATTAACATCCGTGCGCACACAGGAATCCATTTTGTAGCGTCTACTAAAAGCTAAAAGCTGCCCCGCGCGCTGTGAAATGTGAAATGTGACGTCACTACGGGTACCCGAGGTGGACAAAAAAGCCTCGATAGAAGTCAAAGCACTCGAGCTGTCGAAAACTCGGGTACTCTGTTAATGCACTAGTATATATATGCACTGGCTTCATCCAATCATTAAGGTTTCCAATGTTTAATCTTTGGTGGCCCAGGCCACAAGTGTCCACTCCTTAGGGGCAAGGCAGCCGACTCCGGACCCAAAGGTCCTGGGTTCGATCTCCAGTCATTGCTCATCTCGTGGTGTCTCTGAACAGGACACTCAATCCCGAATTGCTACCTGGGCACTTACATAGCTGCCCACTGCTCTACCTGGGTGTATCCCATGTGCGATGGGTTAAATGCAGATAACTAATTTAATCTTTCTATGGGAACATACAACGATGGCAACACGTAGCACTATATTATTTATTATTAGTATTTACTCTTTCTAATGGTGGATCCAGACCGAACGCGTTTTCAACTGCAGGAGCATCCGGTTTACATGCAAAGTCAATGGGGGACGCGCCCCCAGCCGCGTCTTGGCGTCGGGCGTCACGCCACGTGCGTGTTGAGCGTGCTGGAAAGCGTTTTCCGTGCACGTGAACCCGCGTCAGCCTCCAAAGCACGCCTCCAACATGCTGAAGATTTCGCCGTTCAAACTTTCAAACGCCGCTCAACTCTACCTGATTGGTTGGGGTGTCAACCAATCAGGGAGAGTCGGGGGAGAAGAGAGGGGGTCAGGGGGAGAGTCCCTATGTGACGCGGAAACCAGTGACGCGGAAACCATTGCGCATGTGACGTATTGTTTGTGGAACACAGAAAAAACCCGCGGAGTCATGGAATATGGAAGAGAAACTCATTGTAGCTGTGTGTTCGCGACAATTCCTTCACAACCAGTCAAGTCTGCTCCACAGAGACAGAAATAAAAAGCTCGAGGCGAGGTCGCGGAGTGCATTGACGACTCGGTACACCGGTAAGCTCCTCCCACACACCCCGCAGCAGCAGGGTTGCCAGATAAACATGAATTTTATTTTTTTATTTATTTATTTTTACCCCTTTTCAGTGCAAATGTTCACTAAACTCAACACACTATTAATCTTATCAGACCCTCACGCAGCAAATATGACAGTTTGGGTAAAAAAAATAAAAAATAAGCAACAGTACTAGATGATTCATTAATTCTTATCTGGCAACCCTACGCAGCAGTTTTCCCAGCAGTTTCGCTTCTGGCTTTTTGGTCTGGACACAACGTGCGTCCACTTGCGTGCGTGAGGAGCTTTTTGGAGGTTGAAAATCGGTTCGGTGTGAATCCACCATAAGAGCCTAGTGGTGGATTAAATTTCTCCCTCCACTTACCAGAATTCATCTGTCTGTGCTATCTCAGACAAGAAAAACAAATGTGCCTCCCACTGTTCTTCTCCCCAGTGTAACTCATACCCACTTGAATATTTTGCACCAAAAATATTAGTTTATTTTCATTCCCTGTTTATAGTTCATAAAAACAATCATCTCTGAAATTGCAAACATTAAATATTCAAATTGTTTTATATTCAAATATTCCCTCAGTGACAGGGTACATCTGACTGTCACTTTTTTCGAAGCCTCAACCTAAAAAGCTGCAACATCATTACTTCTCATCCTGTGATGAACTTAGTTTAAAACTCTGGCATAAAAGTTTGTGATTGATAAGCATTTCCTCACTGAATGCTAGGCCTTCAATTGCCTTTTTATTGCTTCACTGCTTCTGAAAACAGCTTCGTATATACCACAATATTGTAAAGTTCATTTATAACTTACCCTTAAACATACTTATCTTGTGTAGAGTGCAGTATTCAGGTCAGGGTGTGATCCTATAAACATTAACTGTTATAGCTCTGATGCATTTCACTCTAAGGTGACTTTTCCCCCCAAAGAAAATCATGTTGGCCTCACTG
Source organism: Garcialebias charrua (assembly GCA_038048925.1). NCBI lineage: Eukaryota > Metazoa > Chordata > Actinopteri > Cyprinodontiformes > Rivulidae > Garcialebias > Garcialebias charrua. The sequence continues at coordinate 19,319 of JBBPBX010050793.1, forward strand.
CTTAGGTCACAGACAAGTTCTGTCATACTCTTTGAGAAGTCTGAGGACAGAGGGTAAAGTCTGAAAACAAAGCTGGTAATTACAGGACTCCAGGTCAAACCTCAAAGTGGTTAACCTGTTCAT
>JBBPBX010050794.1:0-24835 GCA_038048925.1 Garcialebias charrua
TCAGTCCATCTCAGATGAGCTCGGGCCCAGCAAAGCCGGCGGCGTTTCTGGATCTTGTTGATGAATGGCTTTTGCTTTGCATAGTAGAGCTTTAACTTGCACTTACAGATGTAGCGACGAACTGTAGTTACTGACAGTGGTTTTCTGAAGTATTCCTGAGCCCATGTGGTGATATCTTTTACACACTGATGTCGGTTTTTGATGCAGTACCGCCTGAGGGATCGAAGGTCACGGGCATTCAATGTTGGTTTTCGGCCTTGCCCCTTACGTGTAGTGATTTCTCCAGATTCTCTGAACCTTTTGATGATATTACGGACCGTAGATGGTGAAATTCCTAAATTCCTTGCAATAGCTCGTTGAGAAAAGTTGTTCTTGAACTGTTCGACAATTTGCCCACGCATTTGTTCACAGAGTGGTGACCCTCGCCCCATCCTTCTATGTGGATGACTGAGCATGTCAAGGAAGCTGCTTTTATACCCAATCATGGCACCCACCTGTTCCCAATTTGCATGTTCACCTGTGGGATATTCCAAATAAGTGTTTGATGAGCATTCCTCAAATTTCTCTGTCTTCTTTGTCACTTGTGCCAGCTTTTTTGAAACATGTTGCAGGCATCAAATTCCAAATGAGCTAATAATTGCAAAAAATAACAAAGTTTACCAGTTCGAACGTTAAGTATGTGGTCTTTGCAGTGTGTTCAATTGAATATAGGTTGAAAAAGATTTGCAAGTCATTGTATTCTGTTTTTATTTGCGATTTCCACAACGTGCCAACTTTTCTGGTTTTGGGCTTGTATATAAAAAATCTAAATTTAATTCAAATAACTTCAACAGCTTACAGTTAGTATATGAATATCTTGTGATTACACTATGTTAGTTTGAAAAATATCTGCTTTGTGGTTTCTGAGATATAAGATATGTGTTAAATACTATAGAAAAAAAGCTAGGTCGACACACTTATGTCTATAAAAAATCGAAATTTAATTCAAATAACTTCAACAGCTTACAGTTAGTACATGAACATCTTGTGATTACACTATGTTAGTTTGAAAAAAATATCTGCTTTGTGGTTTCTGAGATATAAGATATGTGTTAAATACTAGTAGAAAAAAATAAGCTAGGTCAACAAACTTATGTATATAAAAAATCGAAATTTAATTCAAATAACTTCAACAGCTTACAGTGTGTACATGAACATCTTGTGATTACACGGTGTTAGTTTGAAAAATATCTGCTTTGTGGTTTCTGAGATATTTGATATATGTATATATATCTTACATATATCTCATAAAATGTTTATGTTTATGTTTATTAAATTTGTTCATTTTTTTACAAAAGAAACAATACAAGGCAATCTCATAATGATAGTGTACAAAATGTAAAAAAATGAAAGGTGGCAGAAAGAAGAATAAATCTTATTATATCTGCCCCTTATCTCCAACAATCAGATTAAACAACAGTAGTCAAACCATGTAAACAATAATAATCTTCAACCAACTTTTTCCAACAATCAGGTTAAACAATAATATTCTTCAACCAACAGTACAAAATTACTAACTCTTTTTTATTTTCTAACTAACAGTACAAAATGACTAACTCTTTCTAATTATTTTTTTCTAATTTTTTTCTAATTTTTTTTCTAATTTCTAATTAAAATATATCTACATATAAAACAGTTTCTAGACTGAATTACCGGTAACCATATTTTTCTTTTTTTACAGTTAAGAGGAAGAAGTCAACACCAGAATTTATCAACTTGTGTCTTCTGGAGGAAGCCCATGAGACAACAGAAAAAAAGCATTTAGGTGGATGCAGTATTTATTTTTGTGCTTTTTTCACTTTTTAGTTTTCATAATAAACATTTTTTTTCTTAAGTGGTGTCATTGAACAATAATTTCCTAAACATATTGTAACGTTGTCGCGGGCACTCAAGCACCAGACGTTCTGCTTCAGCCAACACTTTATTAAAGAACACAATTAACAGGCCAGTAAACCCAGAGTCACTGTTTGGCCGTGACCCACGCCATAACTCCTCAGCTTCACAACAGGTGCTCCCAACCTCTCGACAGAACCGCCAAAACTCCCTCTAGCCCCACCCCATCTTATTTCCCAACAACCCTTGCGTCATAAACAGGACATGAACAATTAACACTTAACATGACTCTTCAAGGATCATTACACTGCCCCCCCAACAAAAAGTTCCTCGTCCTCGAGGGAACAACACAGTCTCTAAGGCGGGGAGGCAGTTGGCGTTGCCTCCTGGGCCTCCGAGAGGCAACAGGAGGTGTAGGGGCAGGAGGTGTAGGGACAAGAGGTGTAGGGGCAGGAGGTGTAGGGGCAGGAGGTGTAGGGGCAGGAGGTGTAGGGGCAGGAGGTGAAGACAGCTCCTGTTGCGAGTCCAACTGTACATGGGCACGAGGACCTTGCACACGTCCCTCTAGGAAAGCGGGGAAGGAATGTCCTCTGTAAGGAGCCATTCTGTCCCTGTGCAGGACCACCTTCCTGCCTCTAGGGGGCAACTGCACCCTGTAGACCACCTCCCCCACTTGTTCCAGAACACTGCAGGGCCCCACCCAGCTGCTGTCCAGTTTGGGGCAACGACCTTTTTTCCTCTTTGGGCTGAAGACCCACACCAGCTCCCCAGCAAGGAAGTGTCTTCCTTTAGTGGTGACATCATAATTTCTCTTTTGGCGCAGTCCCGCCTTTGCCAGCTGGTCCCGGGCAAAGGAATGTGCTGACTCCAACCGGTCCTGTAGTTTCCTCACATAGTCTGGACCTGGTGGTGCCTCTGGAGCGTCAGGGGGCCTTCCAAAAGCCAGCTCCGCAGGGGTCCTCAGCTCCCTTCCCAACATGAGCAGGGCAGGTGTGCACTGAGTTGAGTCCTGGGGTAGATGGGTGTCCCAGTCCCTCTGGTGTTCCGAGGTTAGGATAGCCAGCTGCTGGGCCAGTGTCCTGTTAAACCTCTCTACCAGGCCATCGCTTTGTGGGTGGAGCGGGGTGGTGCGAGTCTTCTGAATCCCCAGGCGCTCACACATGGCAGTGAACACCCTGGATTCAAAGTTTCGACCCTGATCGCTGTGAAGGGTCTCTGCTGACCCAAACCGGCTGAACATCCCCTCCACTAATGCGTCAGCCACAGTCTCTGCCTCCTGGTCTGGGATGGCATATGCCTCCGGCCACTTAGTAAAATAGTCCATGGCAGTGAGTACATAGCGGTTTCCCTTATCAGTGTGTGGAAACGGGCCCATGATGTCCACAGCCACTCTTTCCATCGGTGCCCCCGCTGGTTGCTGTTGAAGCTGGGCGCGGGACTGGTCCAGCGGCCCCTTGTGCGAGGAGCAGGAGTCGCAGCTGCGGCAAAAGTCTTCTACATCCCTCCGTTGCTGGCCCCAGTAGTAGCCTTGGCGGAGGCGGCGCAGGGTCTTGGTGACACCAAAGTGCCCAGAGCCTGTGCTTCCATGACTGGCTCCCAGCACCGCTGACCTCAGCGATCTCGGCACCACAACCTGCCACCTCTCCTCCCCAGTGGCCGGATCCTTCCAGGCACGCTGCAACACCCCTTCACTCAGCCTCAGAGTACCAAACTTGGCCCACAATCCTTTTGTGGCAACAGAAAGCCCAGTGACCTCATCCCAGTTGGGACGCTGCCCGCCCTCGAGCCATTGTAGGACTGGCAGCAGGTCGGTATCTTGCTCCTGTTTTGTCCTCCACTCTGTCACATCCACCACTTGGAGCACCCTGCACGAGAGCTGCGCTGTGCCATCTGTTGCTGTGAGCTCCTTCTCCTCTTGCTTTTCACAATGACGACAGCCTGCTGCAGCACATGGACGGCGAGAAAGGGCATCCGCGTTGGAATGGCGCGCTCCTGCTCTGTGTTCCACAGTGAAATTAAAGCCCTGGAGCTCCTCCAGCCAACGAGCCACCTGCCCCTCGGGCTCCCTGAACGACATCAGCCACTGGAGGGCAGCATGGTCTGTTCTGATAATGAATGGTGTGCCACACAGGTAGTACTTAAAATGTCTTACCGCCGCCATCACTGCCAGAAGCTCTCGCCGTGTAACACAGTAGCGTCGCTCACTCTTATTCAGGATCCGGCTGTAGTATGCTACTACTCTCTCACCATTGGGTCCAACCTGCGACAATACTGCTCCCAGTCCCACGTTACTGGCGTCTGTGTCCAAGACAAATGGCAGGTTGGGGTCCGGTGGGGCAAGGACCGGGGACTCTGTCAGGGACCTGCGCAGGATGTCGAATGCCTGCTGACAGTCTTGGTTCCAGGTGAAGTCGCAATTTTTCTGCAGCAGGCGGAAGAGTGGTGCAGCTATTGAGGAAAAGTCTTTCACAAATCTTCTGTAGTAGGAGGCCAGGCCAAGGAAGCTTTTAAGCTGGACTTGGTCCGTTGGAGTGGGCCAGTCCTTAATTGTGTGGACCTTCTCCTCCAACGTGCTGACGCCCTCACAACCCAGCTTGTGGCCCAGAAATTCTACCTCCCTCCTCATGAAGTGGCACTTGTCTGGGTGTAGTTTCAGGCCTGCAGCAGCCACTCTCCCCAGTACCTGTTTCAGGGAGTCCAGAGCGGCCTCAAAGGAGCTTCCGTGCACCAGGAGGTCATCTAGGTAGACCAGACACTGCTGTCGTGGGACCCCAGCCAGTACCCTGTCCATGAGTCTCTCAAAGGTAGCAGGAGCGTTGCATAGACCGAAGCTTAGTACTCTGAACTGCCACAGTCCCCTGTTGGTGCAGAAGGCTGTCTTGGGTCTAGACTCCGGTGACAATGGCACCTGCCAGTATCCACTTCGCAGGTCCAGGGTGGAGAACCAGGAAGAACCTACTACCAAATCCAGCGATTCGTCTATTCTGGGGAGAGGGTAAGAATCCTTTTTTGTAACTTTATTGAGGGGTCGGTAGTCTACACAAAAGCGCATCCTTGTGCTGTTTTTCTTGGGTACCATCACCACAGCGGAGGCCCACGGGCTGTCAGATGGCTCTATGATGCCTGTCTCAATCATCTCACCCAGTTCTCTGTCAGCAACCTCCTGGAGAGCTAAGGGAAGGCGGCGAGGACGCACTTTAATAGGACGAGCATCCCCAGTGTCGATGGTGTGCTCCACCAAGTGTGTCAGACCCACTTCGTTCTCTTTAAGAGCAAAAGTGTCCTTAAACTCCAACAGCACCTGCCATAGGTTTTCCTGCTGCTGCTGAGTCAGCCCCTCACAGTTCTTGGACCAGATTTCTCTCACTGCAGACAGCCTCTCCTCCTCTTCAGTTTGATGTTCAGCTGGTGGCAGTGCCAAAGTCTCTGCGGTGTACGCAGCTACAGCTTCAGGGGCTGGGCATGACGAGGGGGAAACGAGCCGCACGCTCCTCCCCTCAGGCAGTATCAGGGCACCCCTGCCTAGGTCAATCACACCACCAATGGCTCGTAGAAAGTCCAACCCAAGGATGCATGTGTCCTGCACATCTGCCACCCAGGCAGCATAAGGCACAGCGAGATCTCCCACCTTAAACTGGAACACTCCCCTCCCTCTTATGGGGGCCAGGTCACCAGTTACTGTCTTAAGCTGCACATCAGTTGCCTGCACAGTAGCTCCAGTAGGGATGATGTCAGGTCGAACAAGTGTTGCGTTGGATCCTGTGTCCAGGAGTGCTGTACAAGGCACCCCGGCGACCACCACTGGAATGTGACAAAAGTTGCCCACTTGTGTCCAGCCCACAGCAATGATGGTGCCTGGTGGAGATGGTGCTAGGCTGGGGGTGTTGGTCTCACAGGCCCGTGTACTCCCACCTACACGGGCCCTTGGGCGTTTCCCGGCACGGCTGCAAACCTGGGACACTGCCTGATGAGGTGGCCCGTTTGCCCACAGCCCCAGCAGCTCTGCGGTCGACGGCGTGGGTCCACTTGGGGAGCAGATGACTGAAGAGCAGCGGTCTGCGTCGTACTGAGTGGTCCCCTTGTCCTCCCCAGCTGCTCGACCGGAGCTGACAGTACTCTCACTATTGGTGCGTCCTCAGCTCCACCAATGGATCCTGTCAGCATCTCCCTCTCCAGCGCTAACTCTAGAGCTGCCCCAAGCGTTTCTGGACGTGCCAGCTGAGTCTGTATTCGGAGCTCTTTGGGACTGAGAGCCTGCAGGAACTGATCACGAGCTAGTTCTGCCTGCACTGCAGGTGGCATGTTGTCATAAGCCCTCCTGCAGAGACACTCAATGTCATGGGCCAGGATACGAAGAGGCTCTGCAGGCTGTCTGCGTCTATTGTGAAACTCTGATCGCAGCAGCACAGGCTGGTTATACTGTCCAAATCGTCTCTGTAGTGTCCCAACCAGAGCAGCATAGTCTCTCCTCTCCTCCTTGCTCAGCAGCAGTAAACAGGCAGCTGCATCCTCACACAGGCACAAAGCTAGTTGCAGTGCTTTATTCTCCTCATCCCAGCCAGCAGCTGCAGCTAACAGTTCAAACTGAGCAATAAACACCTCCCATGGCGTCTTTCCATTGAACTTTGGCGTTTTTATGTTTGCCGCTACTTCTCGCCACTGGGCGCCGCCATCTTTGTTTACGTCACGTGATGGCGCGTCACGAAGATTAGATTCTATTCCGCTGAAACCGCGGTCATGGCGGGGAAAGTTCTCGTATCTAGCCAAACCTGGTGAGAATCCAGCCTCAGCAGACATTTGCAGCGCCGTGTCTCTCACTCTGTGAGCAGTCGAATGCAGCCGGGCTTCCATCTCCAGCTCCTCCCGTTTAATCTTGTCCGCGAACATGTCTCCACCTGCAGTTTGCTCCGCCGCGCGCTTCAGAGGCAGCTCGTAGTTTCACTTCTGACACCAGTGTAACGTTGTCGCGGTCACTCAAGCACCAGACGTTCTGCTTCAGCCAACACTTTATTAAAGAACACAATTAACAGGCCAGTAAACCCAGAGTCACTGTTTGGCCGTGACCCACGCCATAACTCCTCAGCTTCACAACAGGTGCTCCCAACCTCTCGACAGAACCGCCAAAAACTCCCTCTAGCCCCACCCCATCTTATTTCCCAACAACCCTTGCGTCATAAACAGGACATGAACAATTAACACTTAACATGACTCTTCAAGGATCATTACAATATTTTACAATGTTAAGTGTGTACAGTATAGTGTTTGTTTAAAAACATACTGGAAGTTCAGAATATTTTCCATTTGCATTTGACCTTTAAAGAATCATAAGAAAAATATTATTAGATTTGAACAGCCCTCCATCCATCCATCCATCCATCCATCCATCCATCCATCCTTCCTGATGTCGTGTCATGGGTAGTGCAGCAGCTTTTGCCAGGATGCACAGACGTCAACATGAACCCATCCATCCATCCATCCATCCATCCTTCCTGATGTCGGGTCGTGGGTGCAGCAGCTTTTCCAAGGATGCACAGACGTCAACATCAACCCCGATGAAGCTGTTCTTGGATGCCCAAACGAGTTTCCTGATCAACAAACATTTAATTATTAATACTTTGTTTTTACGTTTAAAGAAACACGCTTTTAATGTTTAAGGGACAGTTTAAACCAAATTATCCATTTGCATTTGACTTTGAATTATCCCTGACAAAATATTACCGTTTAAATTTAATGAAATACAAACATTTAATATTACAGGGCCAATTGAAACCTAATTAATTCCTAATCTGTACCTTACTGTAAAAATAGTTTAACTGATTACAGGGCAGTGCGATCAATGTGTTAAGCAATGTTAACAGGAACCTTGTACATATATGAGAATAATCTTTATTATAAAAAAAAAATGGAAAACACATGGGTTTAAAACAAGCTGAAAAGGCAATAAAGTAAGATTAGAGCATTAAATAGCTCAAGGGACATTACCGCCAACAGGTGGTGAGACAAGGTCCTGCAGGGTGTTCTTCTTCTAACGTTTAGTGGTGGCTAGTAAATAGCTTGAGGTAACACTACCGCCACCACGTGGTAGGACGAGTGAGATTCTACACCCCGCCCACAGAAGGGCTGCAGTAGTGAATGGAGACAAACCTACATGTGAGCCGATCCGAACTGAACCAGACCGGACCAGACTGATCCGCTCTGGGCCGAGCGAGTGGAAAAGGGGCAATAGAGATAGGGTGAGAAGCTCAGTCATCCGGGAGGGACTCGGAGTAGAGCCGCTGCTTCTCCACATCGAGAGGAGCCAGTTGAGGTGGCTCGGGCATCTGGTTAGGATGCCTCCTGGACGCCTCCCTGGTGAGGTGTTCCGGGCATGTCCCACCGGGAGGAGACCCAGAGGAAGACCCAGGACACGCTGGAGGGACTATGTTTCTCGGCTGGCCTGGGAACGCCTTGGGATTCCCCCAGAGGAGCTGCTCCAAGTGGCTGGGGAGAGGGAAGTCTGGGCCTCCCTACTTAGGCTGCTACTCCCGCGACCCGACCCCGGATAAGCGGAAGAAAATGGATGGATGGATGGATGGATGGTTATGAGCAATTTATACTGCATGTTTTGTGGATAGCTCTTCGAATTAACTTGTTTTGGGGAAATTAACAGGCATTTTCACAAGATGCCTCAGTGTGGGACTGAGACGTGTTCTAGCTGCCTCTGTGCCTCTTCAAGATGGAACAAGAGGGTCAAATACAGCCCACCTTTGATGCTCTTCTGTGCTGCAAAGCTAGGTACTAACAGAGCCAGACCGACCGACATGTGAATAAAGTAAGTCACTCTTCCTCAGTAAGGTGATAAAAACTGATGACAATAGTGTGAAACCACCTGCTTGTGGGATTAAGGGAAGAGAAGTTTGAGAATGTCATCATTGTAAGTTCCCATATAATGGTGCAATTAGTTCTCTACATTTAAACCAACACACGTGAGATGCACCCAGGTGAAGCAGTGGGCAGCTACAATGTGTAAGCACCCAGGGAGCAATTGGGGATTGGGTGTCTTGCTCGGAGACACCACAACATGTGGGAATGGCTATGAGTCGAACCGCAACTGTATGGTCCCAAGTCGGCTGCCCTACCTCTACACCATATCGGCCCAAGCAGTAAACAACAACAAACATTTATTTCCAAGGGAATATTATCTGTTAAATTCAGAATAGAATTTAAAATCTTTCTTCTAACCTATAAAGCCCTAAACAACCTAAATTCATCTTATATTACAGATCTTATTGTTCCATATTTTTCTAATACATGTAGAGCACTTTGCTCTCAGACTGCAGGCTTACTCGTGCATGGTTCCTAGAGTTTCCAAAAGCAGAACGGGAGGCAGAGGTTTCAGTTATCAGGCTCCTCTCTTGTGGAACCAACTTCCAGTTTCTGTCTGTGAGACTGACACACTGACTACTTTTAATAGTAGGCTCAAGTATTTCCTTTTTGATAAATCCTATAGTTAGGGCGGCTTGGTTTTCCTGAGCTAATCCTTGGTTATACTGCTTTAAGCTTAGAGTGCTAGAGAATAAACTGACCACATTTCCTCACTCTGCTGCTGTCTTTTCTTGCTCTACCTGTTTGTATTTTTAATTATTTCTATCCTAACGTGTTTTTATTTTATTTATTTTTTTATCTTCCCTCCTATAGAAAGTACACCTGGACCTGCCATTCTGTGTTAATTTCTCCTTCCAGTCCTCTCAAACCCAGCTGGTCAAAGCAGATGACCGCTCGTCCTGAGTCTGGTTTTGCTGGAGGTTTCTTTTTGTTCAATGGGAGTTTTTTTTTCTTTCCACTGTTACCTTTGTGCTTGCTCGCGATGGGAGACTGTGACAAACTGAAGATTCAACGCGATCTGCTGGCGTCTTTAGATAGAGAACTTTACTAATTGGTCTTTCTATGTATCTGAATGTCTTTGTACAGTACCCTGAAACAGTTTCTGATGTGGCTGGGTGCTACAAATATAAATAAACTAAATTGAATTGAATAGCAATGATGATGGACAATACCTTTGTAGATAGTTTTAAAAAATGGCTTACTACAAAGAGAATAGCTAAAGTCAGTTATTTTATTATGTTTTGTAATTGACATCTGTCACACATTTAATGTGTTGTGCTTTACAGCAACTAATCTGAATTCTGCTCCATGCCTCTTTTAGTTCCACACTGCCCACTTCATTCCTGAAAGCTCAAGTCTGTGCGGGATGCGGCTGGTTCGTCTGATTTATGAGCGGCCAGCGAGAGGAGAAAGATAACTGGCCTATACCTCCATTTTGCAAAACTGCTTTTTGAAAGAGCCTAGTAACGTTGGCCCAACTGCCTGATGTTACAAGCTAATGGCTAGCTTGAGCAAATAAGTGTACAATTCTGTCCAAGTACACACTGGATGCAAAATGGACAACTATCTAAAAGTTTATAAGAAATTCTTTAGTTAAGCTTTTATACGATTTTGGGTCTTATTTAAATATGGCAGCAATCCACTTTAGATTTGACCTAGCTAGCAGTTATCTCATTGATCTGGTCAGCATTAGTGTAGCATTCAATGTGTGTAGCACTTTGAGATTTTCCCTAATGAAAAGTGCGTTATAAATTGAATTCATTATTATTATTATTATTATTATTATTATTATATTAATACCATTTTGCCAAACTGAGGTTATTCAAAGAGCGATCTACAGCGGTTATGGTATTAATTGTTTGTGACCTTCCCACTTTAAAATATCTTTTAAAGGTCTGGTAATTACTAGTTTTGTAAGATTACAAATAAAACGTCAGAAGAGAAGCAAGAGAATTTGTCAAATTTGTTTTTCTACAACCTCCTCGCCAGGATTCTAAATTAACATTAACAAATTCAGTCAAACAAATCAGTTTCTGAATTAACAAGTTGTATTTACCGGTAGGTGTAATTTCTTCATTTATCTTCTCAGTGGTAAGTATTGTTAAGGAAAATATATTGTCAATAATTTAAAACAAGGCTGGGAGGCTATTTTCAAACGATAAACGCCAGCCACATTATATTACCCTCCAATTTTTGTAACAAAGTGAGTTTTGCTTTAATGAATAGTCAAATTGAAACACCATTTCCTCAAATTGCTCTTATTTTGTTTTCCTTTGTTAAGAGTGAGGTTTGATTTGAGGTGGCAGACGAAAACAACACAGCAGATGGCTTGTCCTTTTGTTGTGGATAAGCAGCATCGTGATGTTTTCAGGAATAAAATTGCAAGATAATGTTGCCAAGCATCACACCTGATATAGATGGGGGGAAAAAAACCTTGGTACAAAGAAAACCTCAAACACATGTCAATGGTTTTGGTCAGAATTGTTTCAGTTCATTTGCTGACCAGACTTACAGCTCAACATCCTTTCTAAAGAGACTATTGTACTCTGAAAGTTAAGCTCACCAGATCCTGACCCCTGAGCCATCCTCTATTGTGACAGCTCTGTTTCAGACTTACACCCGCTCCCTCTTCCCTGAGTATTTATCCTTCTCCCCCCACTTCAACTCCTTCACCCATCAAGCACCAGTCCTGCCCCAGGCCCCATCAGCAGTCACCTGAAAAAATAAATCTTCACCTGCTTTTTTCTTATTCGCTTCAATCTTTAGCCTCTTTTCCCCCATGAAGCTGGTTCCACAAGGCTTCAGGTGTTTTCTCCTAATAGAAAGCACAGTTCTACTTACACCTTTGGGCTTTGCTCAGCTGATAAGGTCACAACCTTTCTTGGTCAGCTACACTGGCTCAGGTGGGTTTTGTTTACACTCTGAGCTAAAGACTTGCGTGAATGTTTATGATGCATCCATTTTTCTGCATCTTTCTCATCTTTCCACAAATTTTGTGCCATTTCAACAAATCATAAATCAAAATGTTTAGCTCTTTCAGGACAACCCTGCTATGACTTTTTATATTGGTGCAACTTTAGCTTTTTGAAATATTTGGCCTTTTCTGACATTTTATTTTCATAGAAAATGAACTGAGCTCATTTTACATCCTTCATATCTTTAGATGTGTTTACAACCTTTTACTGCTCCTTTCACATTTTGTTCTGGTTCAGCTTATTTCTGCTTCCTGGTGCAATAATAAAAAAATTAAAAAAAATCAGCTACATTTCATCTGTTTATTCAGGTGTTTTGAGCTCCTTTCAGATTTTTTTTGCCAACTACAAGAGTTTTGTGCTTCTTCTAACTTCTTGCTGCTAATTTCAGCTTATTGGGCTCGATTCAACCAATTCCTGCTAGTTTCAACTTTTTTTTTCATGTTTCAAGCTACTATTTAGATGTTTATTTACATTTTCTTTTAGCTAATTCCAATTTTGTTGCACTCATTTAAAAAAATGTCAGTCTATTTCACCAACAATGTTATCTCTCCACTTACTTCTGGTAATTTCTTTATTTTTATTTATTTTTTTAAGTTTATTCATTTTACAATATGTGATACAACAAATGACAAGCAAATTAAAAAAAAAATATATATATATAAGGTGTAAATTGAAAAGGTAGCAGATGAAGAAAATATTTTTAATTCTTATTAAATCTGCTCCTTGTCTATCTAATACAAACTAATATTGCTCTCTAATAACAAAATAAGTAAATAAATAATTTAACCAACAATTATATGGATTGCTCAATTACATTCAATTATAATTGTTTATCAATTCAACTTTGACAATTTTCTTAAAGACATAAATTGATTTAGCTTCCTTAAATACTGACATTAAATTATTCCACAATCTTACGCCTTGTATTATGGTAGTTCTTCCCTTCACACTTGTTCTGAACTGTGGTTTAACAAACACATCTTTACCCTTAAGATTGTAGCAGCTTGTTCTTTTCACAAAAAAACCTTTGAATATTTGACAGTAGTATATAATTATGAGCTCTATACATAAGTAACAAAATGTTATACAGTAATCGACCAAATCATACAATTTCAGTAGCTTCATTTGAGAAAATAAAACACCAGAAGGGTGACAATAATGTTTTCTTGTTATAATTCTCACAATCTTTTTTTGCATAATAAAAATAGGCATTGTGTTGCTATTGCATGCTTTTCCCCATACACTTACACAATAAATCAAATGTGGCACAATCAATGAATTATATAACCGATACAAAGATTTATAATTTAGTAGATATTGAACTCTGTACAATACTGCAATTGATTTAGATATTTTTGTTTTAACTAAATTAATATGTTGTTTCCATGATAGATTATCATCAGTAATAACATCCAATAATATTACCTCATTGACTCTGCATATTTCTGAGTCATCGATAACAAATGGAATGTCAATTGATTTATTTGTATTGCTAAATATCATGTACTGTAGTATGTTTTGTCCAAATTTAATGATAATTTGTTGAGTCTAAACCAGTTTTGGATCTTTACAAACTCCTTCATTAATAAATCTGTCAAATGTTCAATAGTATTTCCAGAACAAATAAAAGTTTTGTCGTCTGCGAACAAAACACATTTGATGACCCCAGACACTTTAACCAGATCGTTAATATATAAAATGAAAAGTTTCTGACCGAGTATTGATCCCTGTGGAACACCACATCTAACAGTACAGTGATATGATTTCACCTCATCCAACTGTACATATTGCTTCATATTTTTTAAGTAACTACATAACCATTGTAAGGCTAATCCTCTTATTCTGTATATTTTTGTAATTTATTAAGGAGAATGCTATGATTAATGGTATCAAAGGCTTATTATTAATCAACAAAAACACTTACACAATATTTTTTTTGGTCAACAGCAGTAATTACTTGTTCAACAAAATCCATAAGTGCCATTGATGTTGAATGACCAGATCTAAAATTATACTGAGTATCGGTTAGAATGTTGTGTTTTTCAATGAATGTGTCTAATCGAATGTTGAATAGATTTTCCAAGATTTTTGAGAACTGTGGTAATAGGGATATCGGTCTATAATTATTAAACACACCTTTGTCACCGGTTTTGAAAAATGGAACCACTTTAGCCACCTTCATTTTATCTGGAAATGCACCAGTTGTATTTGTGGGGGCGGGGTACTCCGGGAGAATGGGGTACCAGGCCCATTGATATGGGCTGTTAGGTCCCTGTACGACCGGTGTCAGAGCTTGGTCCGCATTGCCGGCAGTAAGTCAGGCTCGTTTCCAGTGAGAGTTGGACTCCGCCAAGGTTGCCCTTTGTCACCGATTCTGTTCATAACTTTTATGGACAGAATTTCTAGGCGCAGCCAAGGTGTTGAGAGGATCCGTTTTGGTGGCCTTAGAATCGCTTCTCTGTTTTTTGCAGATGATGTGGTCCTATTGGCTTCATCAGATCGTGATCTACAGCTTTCGCTGGAGCGGTTTGCAGCCGAGTGTGATGCGGCCGGGATGAGGATCAGTTCCTCCAAATCCGAGGCCATGGTCTTGAGCCGGAAAAGGGTAGCATGCCCTCTCCGGGTCGGGGAGGAGGTCCTGCCCCAAGTGGAGGAGTTTAAGTATCTCGGGGTCTTGTTCACGAATGAGGGAAAACTGGAGCGTGAGATCGATAGGCGGATAGGTGCAGCGTCCGCAGTGAAGCGGGCGCTGTACCGGTCTGTCGTGGTGAAGAGAGAGCTGAGTCGAAAGGCAAAGCTCTCAATTTACCGATCGATCTACGTTCCCACCCTCATCTATGGTCATGAGCTTTGGGTTGTGACCGAAAGAACGAGATCTCGGATACAAGCGGCTGAAATGAGTTTTCTCCACAGGGTGTCTGGACTCTCCCTTAGAGATAGGGTGAGAAGCTCAGTCATCCGGGAGGGACTCGGAGTAGAGCCGCTGCTTCTCCACATCGAGAGGAGCCAGTTGAGGTGGCTCGGGCATCTGGTTAGGATGCCTCCTGGACGCCTCCCTGGTGAGGTGTTCCGGGCATGTCCCACCGGGAGGAGACCCAGAGGAAGACCCAGGACACGCTGGAGGGACTATGTTTCTCGGCTGGCCTGGGAACGCCTTGGGATTCCCCCAGAGGAGCTGCTCCATGTGGCTGGGGAGAGGGAAGTCTGGGCCTCCCTACTTAGGCTGCTACCCCCGCGACCCGACCCCGGATAAGCGGACGAAAATGGATGGATGGATGGATAGATTGTTCTACCTTTTCAACTACCTTTTTAGCATTTTCAGCTAATTTCAGCTGTTTTCAGATAAATTCAAGTTTTCTCCAGGAAATTTCTGCTACTTTCAGCCTAATTAAATTAGTTCTGCTCATTTCAACTTGTTATACTCCTTTCAGCTTGTTTCAGTTATTTCAGCTACTATTTTACTGTTTTATGGTAATATTAGCGTTTTAAGCTAATTCCACATTTTATGCACTTACTTCACCTTTTGTGTTCTTTCTGCTTTCTCCTGCTGATTTATGCTTGTTCTACATTTTCAGCTACTATTCAGCATGTTTTTTTGTTGTTGTTAATTTCGGCTGTTTTCAGCAAGTTCTTCTGCAATAAGCGTTCACACTACATTTTCACGGGAAATTCAATTTCTCTAGATTTCTGTTGATTTTCTTTTCCTTTCCTGTATCTCACCAAGCATGTGTTTCACTGCATTCTGAGCACGTATGTATGCATGGCCATGTCACATCCCAAACTACTGATGTCTCTCTGAGATTTCTCCTCAACTTGAGGACTGCACAGGTCTTCCGACATGAAACTTTGTGTATTCACTTCAAAGGCAGTCAACAACAAGCCAGCTGAGCTCAAACAGCACATGAGCCTGGAATACAAGCCTGCCGGTAGATTTTCTTCACATACCCTGAGCCGATTGTGTGTTGGTATGTGATAGGCACACACGCAAGATATAAAAAAGCAAGACCCTACAGACCCATGCATCATTTTAGAGGGGGATTGAGGTCACGTGCGTAGGGACACAAACCAATGACTTGGTGCATACAAAAGGAAATCGGTCCTAAAGGACTCCACTGACAGCTTAATACTGCTTATAAACAAAAGTTGATATTTGATATAGAACATAAAGGCATATTCCACTTGCATTATTTTTTTTTTTGTCTCACGAGTATATTTCGTGTGTCTTCTCCAAGTGGGGTTTACTAATTATTTTTTGTTTTGCTTGTGAAGGGCAATGGCATAAAGTTGTTTGGTCATTCAAACTGAGATTTTTTAGACACACTTTATACAAAAAGGTTTTGCAAATCACACATACATGTATTTTTACCCAGCATTAATACTGTTGCAAAACCTATTGCAATGTGTAGTTCGATGCATTCTAAACTTTTGTGATTATTTTTTAACATTAAAAAATTGTTCTATTCCTCATTTAAGATTTTTTTTTTTAATTCTCAACCAAACCTAGTTTGGTGTATTTTGATGCACTTTGATGTTCATGGTCTGTTACATTTGTGACAACTGGTTTTGGTAGATTAGAGATGTGAAGATAATCTGATTCGTATGGATTCATGGAAGTGTGCAAAGTGACTGAATCTGTAGATTCTGTTGAGCTGATGTAGTTTTAGGGTTCTATCTAGATGTGTCAGTTTATTTGTTATGTTGTCTATGACACAAATATTAATGTGTTATGTTACTTTTTCAGTTAATGAGATAATCCTCATCAGGAATTGATCACATTGGATGAACATGCCGGTGTAGGGTTTCCAGTGTTTTCCTCCAGGTTCCTGAATTTCAGGGTGGCAACTATGAACAGAAACAGCTGGAGGTCGTTCTACTGATTGGCTTCAGGAGTATATAGGTATTCAGAAGAGCTCCATTCCCAGCTGGAGCATTACCTGCCAATTGATACTAGTGCCTCCAGCACTTACATACAAATTACCAAAGAGTACTTACACTTGTGTTTTTCTTTCATGTTTTCAGCAACTTTCTGCCTGAGCCTATCTCTTGAGCCGCTTGCTTGATGATCTGAACCCCCTTTGCTGGTACTCGCCTGTTAAGATCCTGCTTCAGTGGCTTCTGCACCATCCAACCACTTGCCTTCTACATTATCACTGCTGCATCTACTACTTGGATAGTCCCTGTTGAAACCCTCTGCCTTATTCTCCGAGCCACAACCAGCCAACCCAACCGTAAGGAACCAGGAACCAACATTAATGTCTCCCACTAAAACACAACTCCTGGAATTAACCCATTTCCCTCCATTTCCAGGTTCCCTGATCATTGCCTTGTACATAGTATTAACATCACTGTAAATAAACTTCTTTAATTACATTTGGAGTTCTGAGTTCTGTTCCTGTCTCAGTCCGTACTCTCTGGGTTATTGTCCTCGTGACAGCCAGAGGAGCCGTCACTAAGAATGATTCTCCACGGCACAGTGGCAGAGGGTTCTCGAAGAGTTGGTTGGATTCTTCTAAGAGTCAAAGGCATTTCAGAAGACAGGAAACATGGATGCATACTTTTTAATTTTTTAAATTTTACAATTTTTTAAAATTTAAAATACAATACAAAACAATCCCATTTACTTTGTATGATACGAATACAAAATATAAAATGAAAGGTAGCAGAAGGAAGAAAAAATCTTATCTGCCCCCTTTTCAAACAATCAGTTCAAACAATAATTATCTCCAAGTAATAGAACAACATGAATAACTCTTTCTAATTTTCTAACTCTAATACAAAACACATTAAGCTACTTCATATATATTTTTTAGCAATTCAGTTTTGACCATTTTCTTAAATGTAAACATTGACTTGGCATTTTTAACTTAATTCTCCAAACCATTCCATAATCCAATTCCCTGGATTGAGGTAGACCGTCCCTTTAAACTGGTTCTGTATTTTGGTTTTACAAATATCTCTGTTCCCTTAAGATTATAACAACTTTGTCTTTTAACAAAATGCATTTGGATATTTAAAGGTAATGCGTTATTCTGAGCCCTATACTGTATAACTGATAAAATATAATCTACCAAATCATGGAACTTCAATAACTTCAGTTGATAAAATAATGTGCTTGATGGATGACAGTAATGCTTTCTTGTGATAATTCTTACAGCTCTTTTCTGTAAAATAAAAATAGTCTTTGTAATAGCTTTACACGCTTTTCCCCAAACATCAGTGCAATAGATTAAGTGTGAAACAATGATTGTGTTATACAACAAATACAGAGCTTTTTCATTTAATAAGTCCCTGACTTTTTATAGTACTGCAATAGATTTAGCTATTTTTATTCTTAAAGAATCCATGTGTTGTTTCCATGTCAGTTTGTCATCAATGATAACACCCAAAATACTTCATTCATGGAATAATGCTGTTAACAGACCCACATGACATTTTTGTTGCAGGTGTTTGTCGCATTTTGTTGCAGGTGTTTGTCATAAAATTAGCAAGGACAGAAACCTTTACAAAAGGAAGCGAAGAGAAAGATGCCATGAAAAGTCAAATGAAAAAAAAAAAAGAAGAAGCTACAAATGAGGGTGTGTGACTGTAACTCTAAATAATGAGTAACTGTAACTCTAAATGATGAGTCCAGCTACAGACAGGAGGTGGAACACCTGGAGAGCTGGTGCAAAGAGAATAACCTTCACATGAATGTGAAGAAGACAAAGGAGATGATTGTGGACTTCAGAAGGAACAAACACACCCACACCCCACTGAACATAAGTGGATCTGCAGTGGAAGTGGTCTCCAGCTACAAATACTTGGGTGTACACTTGAATGATAACCTCAGCTGGAGCAACAACACCACCAGCCTGATCAAGAAAGGTCATCAGAGACTCTACTTCCTCAGACGGCTGAGACGAGCTGGTCTGAGCAGCCCAGTTCTCACCTCCTTCTACAGGTGTGCAGTGGAGAGCATCCTGTGCTCCAGCATCAACGTGTGGCATGGAGGCTGCACAGTTGCAGAGAGGAAAGCTCTACAGAGAGTGGTGAAGGCTGCACAGAAGTCTGTTGGAGTCAGTCTCCCCACCATCACAGACATTTACACCTCCAGATGCAGGAAAAGAGCCACCTGCATCATGAAAGACCTCACTCACCCAGCACACTCACTCTTTGCCCCACTCCCCTCAGGACGGAGGTTGAGGAGCATCAAATGTAGAACCACTAGACTGAGGAACAGCTTCTACCCTGAGGCTGTTAGACTCATGAATAAATAAATAATAAAAATAAACACTGCAAAATATCACATCATGCTGATGCTGATCTGTTTTCTTGTTGCTGTGTTCGTGACCATCTGCTCATACAGACTCATGTTCGTGCTGCTGTTTATAATGATGTTTTTCCACTACATTAGGGCTTAGTGTATTACTAGTTGATGTTTTTCTTAGTTAATTCTAGATGTTATTACTGTTTTTCTCTTGCATTTGTTGTTGGATGTAACTGGGACCCCGTGTACATAATCTCGTTTCATCACATGTACCACATGCGGTGCAAATAAGACTCTCTGACTCTCTGACTCTGACTCTGAAATAGGTAATTCTTAATTATCACCAGGTATGAGTGAGAGTTTATATGATTATCTGCATTGTTTATCTCTGTGTCACCCAGTGATTGACTATGAACATGTCCAGGGTGTACCCATTCTCACACAATGACCACTAGAGATAGGCACCAGCTCCCTGTGAACATAAACAGAAAAGCAAGTGAGGAAAATGGAAGGATAGGAATTTATGTATCAACTTTGGCCTTACTTTGCTACCAGTAATAACCATTTTAAATTTTGTGAGACGCCAGTGTTAAATTTCAGACATGGAAATTAGTGTAAGTCTTTGGACCAATAACACCCAATTAATTTAAATTTTGTGAGACGCCAGTGTTAAATTTCAGACATGGAAATTAGTGTAAGTCTTTGGACCAATAACACCCAATTAATTTAGATATTAAATGAAAAGTATGCAGGTAGATTTGTTTCTAGAACTATATACATATTGGTATCTTTCAATTCAAGCAACCACAACCAGAGGAGATCAGTCTTTTCATTAACAGCGGTTATGCAGCAAATCTGATTTACAGGTTTTTGTTTTCCTCTAAATCCTTGTAGCACAGCCACACTTTTAAACATTAAGATTACTCCTAAAGCTTCTAAAAGTGGTGTCCTTTGAGGGGTTCTTTTAAATGTTGCCAACCACTATGTGTTTATAATTACCTCCTTTCCCTTGAGAAAGACTGTCACGGCATATTATGAAAAGCATATAGTGCACAGAAATGCCACTTGTCAAGACACGTTGCATTCCTGACATCCAAACCAGCCATTTTGATGCCTTAATAAGATGAGAATGAGAAAAAAATTCGATTGAAAAAGCATTTTTAAGCTTCATTGCCCCCTTAGGTCTTACTATTGAGTGATAATTAACATGACGCTCTAGCCTTGGCAGATGAGGACCTTGTAATGAAGGTAGTGAAGTAATGATATCCCATTATGATCCCTAGCTAAATAAACTGCCAGAGCTAAACTATGTCTCTCATTCCCTGGCAAGATGGGTTACTCCTTCAGAATTCACTCAGGACATAGTGTTTGAATCATTCATCCTCTGATAGCTCAATTTGAGAACATCAGTATGACCAAGGGCATCAGCAAACACCACTTGTAATTGATACAGTAATCATATCCCTTCCAAGCCAACTAATGTTCATTGTCAATGTATTGAAATTGATTTTTGATGCACATGTTAGACATTATTAAGCATTTTAGCAATAAGGAAAAACAAAACTGTGAACGGTATAGCCATTATGCCGGGAATCATTGGGCAGCTAATGTACCAGACTATTTTTTTATTTGAATTTTTTTACCATTTACTGCTTAAGGAATTGAAGTAGAAATGAGATCCATCCATCCATCCATCTGTTTATATGAGATTGGATTGTTGAGGCAGCGGGTCAAAAAAGTCCAATCCAAACACGTTTCTTCTCAACAATACTTTCCAGCTTCTTCTAGTGTTCACAGGCCATAAAGTATAAATAGTTCTTATTCTTCCTCAAAGTCTATATACATCAAAAGACATCCTAGAAAAACTCAGAAAGAATGTGACCAGGATGCACCCTGATCTCATACCTCACACATTGTCTTATCTGGAGTCTAAATGGGTAATGTTCAATGCCTCTGTTGCAAATGTAGTTTCCAAGAACTCTGGATAGAAGGTAGAAGGTAAAAACCTGAGAATTTATTGGTGAACAAGTCCTCCAAATCATTGTGTAATCCAAAGCTTTTCATAAAAAAAAATAAAAAAAAATTCATTCAACCTTTATTTAGTCAGGTAAATCTTATTGAACCTCATGGGCTCATTTACGAAAGTGACCTGCTAAAACTAAAGAACAATGAACAGCAATGGTAGAATTTCCTTAAACAATAAGGCTATTCATGACATTTGTGTCAAACTGAGAACAGACAGACAGACAGACAGACAGACAGACAGACAGACAGACAGACAGACAGACAGACAGACAGACAGACAGACAGACAGACAGACAGACAGACAGACAGACAGACAGACACTTACTTTAATAATCTCAGGGGGGAATTCGAGGCATCCTGTAGCATGTTCTAATTATAAAGAAAAACACACGCATGAAATAATCAAAAAGAAGCAGAATACACAAATTTGGGAAAAGAAAATATGCACATGCACAAGGTGGTAGGGAGTACTAGATTCATGATTAACCTATAAATATAGATACATATATGAACATCTAAGCATACAAGTGGCCGAGGTACCGCAAAGGCTCTAGTTTTACCGTACGGGGAGGAGTTGAACAGTCTGATGGTTTTAAGAACAAAGGACTTCCTGAATGTCCGTGGAGCAGTTACTGCTTTCTGGGATATACAAACAAATGACAGTTTCATATTTTGTAGTTTTGATCACTCCAAAGTTCCCTGGTCTTCCTGGTCATGTCAAACAATTCTTTCTACTTCTGTTTTTCCCATGTGTTGTGCCATTGACAACTCTTTGCTGAGCTTTGTGACAAGGTCCTATCAGGTCACTGAGTCCCACGGAGAATCTACAATATTGCTGCCACTGACCTCCACAAAAGTCACAGAGAAAAACTAAGCTGAACTGTAGCATGAAGAAAGCTCCTAGGAGAGCTCAATTTGCAATTCAAAGACAAATTAGCAAATCAAATACTCTATCACTGCCAAAGGAAAACTAATAATGTTTGAAAAAATGAGTGGCAGGTGTTTAATATTAACAACTTTCCTTGATCAAAACGTCATCAACAAAAAAGAATAATAGCACTTAAGTAGAGGTGACACTGTAATCTTGAAGGGTTTTTGAACACTGCGTTATCAACACAAAGTAAGATTTTAAGGTCATTAATGTCAAATTCAATCTGAAAAGTGACTAGTCAGGATAAATCAAATTACAAAGATATCACATGACAACTGCCCTTGTACTGAGTTGCTCCTTTTATCTATGCTTATAAAAGGGTTCTGCAGTTCTCAAGTGGCAAGATGTCATAAATTTGAATGCCAGGTAAAAAAGAAAATGAGATTCAAGCCATATGTATTTACTTTATCTATGGCTTGAATCTACATTTCTGTTTACTTTCAGACAGGATTGTGCCAAGTATTAAGTTGTTCATTAATATTTTACAATCACAAACAACTGTAATTTAACAACAATTCTTTCTAGTGGTGCATGATAAAGATTGTCCTTGGTGATGTCCAACATATCAATTCAAATGGAGAATCTACAATGGGTTTTCTGAGACGTTGCACACAATAGAGACATCTTTGGACAAGTACAGTAATAATAATTTATAACACTTACTTTTGTCTTTACATACTGACTAGCATAAATGATGATCAGATTAATTTCTGTCTGACATGTGGATTGCTTGGTTAGGCACAAGTTCAACCATGTTTTGTTTTAATCACCTATAAGATACAGTATAAATTAAGGATCATAGATACATTAACTACACAAGTATTACTCAGACTGAAGCCAGTTCTGGGGAAAAAGTTCAGTTATTCAGAGATATTAAAAACAAAAAAAAGCTGTGAAAGATAATTGTCTAGCTTTTTTCTTCTAAAACTGATTTCATGGGACATTCATGTGTGGCCCCAACAGGCAAACCCTGTCAAGCCCTCAGGTAGTGTGCAAGGACCAGACACTTTGGAATAGAGGTGCCACCATACATTGCAAGGAAAGCCAATTTAGGGAACCCAGATGATGAAGGCCCACACCCCGCTTGGAGCAACTTGAGGAGACAGCCAAATGACAAGGACTGCCATGGGCCAATGCATGGAGGGCAGCACAGCAAACTAATGCATGCCAGTTACATATGCATGCATGCCTCACAATAGTGGTGAATGTCAATGGGCTGCATGATGAGCAACCTCTCAGCCAATAATTGCAATACCTTATCCTTATCATGTACAGGGTTCAGCAGGTTACCCATGCCTTTCAGCCAAGGGTAGACACGTGCTGAATCACTTAGTGTGGCATGCCTGCAACCTTGGACATTTAAGGACACCATAGACCTGTAATTGCTTGGCCTTGTTTGACTGAACGCCACTTGTCCCTGGACTTCCTCCTAATCCAGAGTCAAAGTCTATAATGGACATGCCTTTCACTCCCAGTTTGAAAACACTGTTTAAAAAAGCCAATTTAAGTGACTTTCTGTGGCTGATTTAGATAAAGTTACCAAGTATGTAACCTGCACTTTTTTTTCTGAGTCTGATTGTGTACAGCACAGTTAAGATCCATAGATGTGGTGACAAAAGTACACAGATTTGAGAAATAGTGTAACATTTTATAAAATCACGTGAATTGTTTATGCCAGGGTGCAGTTTGCTCTATAATAGAATCAACTTTCCATTTAGTGCTGGTAAAAAAGGCATTTCATCAAACTACTGTATTAAACCATTCTACCATTGGAATACAGATGAAAACATTTATGTCATCATTCATTACTATCATTCCTAAGGGTCTGTGATAGGAATAATATGCTGGTGAAGATTCTCAGTCATCCAGGACATGATAAAATCAAAAAAGGAACTGTATTGAACACCTTTTTTGATGATAGGAATAATCTATGAAATGGTTTGAAGTCTGTATCTTAACCAGGGTCATGGTAAATAGGACAAATGTGTGAAAAAACAACAAATGAAATAAGTTAATAAAAATTACATCATAGTATACTACACTGCATTTATTTTCGTCAAAATGGAAGTCACTTGAATACAATTTCAAAGGGCTTTGGGATATTGTTCCAAGTCTTGCATTCCTCCTTTATGTAAGATTCAGGTAATTCACAACTAAGAAGAATAAATGCTCATAGAGATTGTATCTATTTGATGACATTTTTTTTCTTCTGGAATGTTCACGATCAATACATTTTTAAAAGGAAGACTGATTAGCATACAAGAGTAATTCTTTTTCATAGCACAAGACAAAAAAAATATGGAATCTGAGAATGTTCATGCAATTAGCTGGGTGCAATGGTCAACATCCCCATATAGTTTTACTAATAACTGTTGCACTGAAACACATTCCACTGAACTCTTATTCCTTTAAAGATGAATAATAGCCTGAAGTAGCTAGAGAAGTGATTATTTTTTTAAAGTTTAAAAAAAATCAGAAAGATAATAATACCTAGAATATTCCTTTAAAAAAGGCAAAACATAGTACAGTAAGTGTCCTTGGGTGTCTTGAAAAGCACTTTTAAATAAAATGATTATTTTTATTATAGTAATAATGCCCACTATAGTGTATTTCATTTAATGTTACAAAACTGAATGTGCTACAAAATTTCAACATATTAGCATGCATTTTATTTGCTCTGTTCGAGAACCATCGTAACAAGCTTTACCCCTTTTTAAATATATTTTAGAAACACCAACACCCTCACATACCCCCTATACTGTATACTGGAACTGTAGCCTTTTCATGTTGTTTCAAAGATATTGCTTGTGATAAATGTCGAGTGCCATCCTCAAAGGGTTTTAAAAGCCAAAGAGAAAAGGTCTAGATCTTTCATCTAGCTTCCCCTAACTGTACAAAAAAAGGAAAAGTTGTGAGAGCATA
>JBBPBX010050795.1:0-24834 GCA_038048925.1 Garcialebias charrua
TTGCCTCGTGTTTAACTTTATGTTACAAAGAACATAAGGTCGTTGTTGTTGTTGTTATTGTTGCCTTTAATTGCCGAGTGTTTTCACACGAACATGCCGGTTAAACTGTAAATAAAATAAACAAAATGCCAATACTTAGTATTGCAAAATTCAAATAAACACAAACTTAAACATAGACTTAAGAACTAGAATAGATTAGAATAGATTAATTGAATAAAATTAAATTGATTAAATATATTAATTTGATTGAATAGATTAAACATATACTTAAGAACTAGAATAGATTTAACCAACCAGTTATAAACATCAGCATTTAAATATCACAGTGCAGCAACAAAGCTATCATTTAGCTAACTAGCCTTTCATTTTATATTTTCTTTTTTATACAAGAAACATGTGTTTGCTATGTGTTTTTTATAAAATGAATAAATAAATAAATGAAATGAAAGTTAGCTAACTAGCTGCTACCCGTTAGCATCTTATTAGCTCTAAGCTAATTCACCAAAACCCACGCTTAGAACTACAAAATAACATATCTCTCACATCTTACAGCATTAAATATAACTTACCACGTTGGGCAATAATCATGAACACAAGTAAGATATGATTTTATGTTAGATTTGGCTTGTTATTTTCAGCTAACGGCTAAATAAAACCCACTTCCGGTCCGCCGTTGATTCACTTCCTGTTTAACCGTTAACTCACTTAAACAAAAAGTAAAGCTATAGAGCCCTCTAGTGAAAATGGGAGGAGTGAATCCAACAATATGACATTACTGTATTAAAAAAAAATATATTTTTTTTTATTTATTTTTAATGTTCTTAATTTCCTGTGTACAGCACTTTGTTGCAGCTGTGGTTGTTTTAAAGGCTTTATAAATAATAATTATGATAAAAATGATCATTTCTGATCATTTTTGTCATGATTGCGCAATAATTGTGCAACTTCCGGTCATAACAGGAAGAAGGTCTCCAGTTTTCACGGTCACAAATTAAGGCAGAACACCGGAGGCCATCTTAGGTCAGTCACGGCTGCTTTGAAAGTCTCCAGTTTACAGGGTTACTAGTTAAAGCAGAACACCGGACGCCATCTTAGGTCATAGTTACGGCTGCAGGCAGCCAGGTTTGGAAGACTGGTGACCAGGATCGCTTCATATGGATTAATTACGAGCTGGAAACGTCTCTGTGAACTTTGTGGATGTCTCAGGCAGCTGCAGATTTATCGCCGATGGTGCCAGGCCGCCGCGAGAACACCTCCGGCCTGGCTAGCTCCAGAAGCTAACAAGGGAGCTAACACGGGACGCAGCAGCGGCTTTGACCACCTCCAAGTAAGAAATTATATTTTTATTTAATTTATATTTTTATTACTGTACTGTATTAATTAATTACACTGTGTTAGGTGTGTTAGGATAGGCGAAGTACGTACTGTACTTGGTACCACAAAAAAAAAAAAAAAAAATACAGGACATCCCCGAGTGACGAGTGTACGGAAGGTCTGACCTGCGAACAGATCGACCTGCGAACCGTTCTTAGGTCCCAAACTCGTTCGTAAATCGGGGGGTTCCTGTATTTAGCTTGCTAACTGAATATTTAACTTGCAAGTTAAATATTTTGTTTGTAAACTAAATATTTAGCTTGTAAATTAAATATTTAGTTTGGAACTATTGCATTTATAAATGTATGAATAACATAGTGAAAATATGACTTTGAAAAAAAAAACTATTTTTTTCTTATAAAAGACTAAATAAACAAAAATATTGCTGTTAATTTTTGACTGTCTAACTTTTCCGACGGCACCCCATCGTTCTGTTGTTAAAAAAGGGGGCTGAGGTGTTGAGCTGCTATATTTGACCACATTCTTCATTTACCAAATGCTGCAGTGGCCTTGATGACTCCAGAAAAATACAAATAAAATGGAAATATTATATTAATGCTTTCATGTCTGCTTTTGTTTGTCTGTTTCTAACATTGTCCTGGTGATGGTTGGAGGAGAAATTCAAGTTAAGAAGTAAAGCAGCACGTTTTGAAAGTCTTTAAAATGTTTTCCACCTGTTGATACGAGCCAGCCCTGATCACCTGTCACATCCGTCAGCAGTTCTGTCAGCCGGGCTCAGGTTGCACTTTATCATGGAGCGGAACAAGAATTCACCAAGAAGGTTGAAGTGAAAGTTAAGAGCAGGCTGCCATGTTTAAAGCCACATCAAGACCTTGACAATAAAACAACAGCTCACAGAAGTACTGGAGTATTACACGCCCCTGACACATAGTACATGTCAGGGGCGTGTAGATACACTTAAAGTTTTTATTATTACTGCAGCAACAACAGAGTGATTTCAGCCAGACAAGCACTGCTAACTGAAGACGTGAGCCGGGGAGAGCTCCCATTGTTGTACACAACACACTCCAAATGTTTTACTTCTGTTTAGTTGGTTTTGTTTGATGGACTCACCTTAATGTTGAGAGGAAACCAGACAGGCCAACAGCTCAGCAGCTGATCAGGTAAAGGAAAAACTCTTGTGATAAAAAGAGAAACTTGTCAAAGCACTGCGATTGGCTCTTTAAAATAGACCTCTGTCCACCTGACTCTCAAAACACAATGCCTTTTGGATTTGCCCTCAACCCATGGCCTATTTCTTTCATGTGATTGTGCTGCACAAGGACACACCTCTGGCCTGGCTCTGGCCTGGCCGACAGCCGATCCAGCCTCAGTGCAGATACCATGAAGTTGGGGCACGAGTTGCTTTTAACATTTATGTCACAGTGTTGTCGAGCAGAGGACAGCAGAAATGAACTGTTGCTTTGAAAGTTGAAATACAAACCGGATTCCAAAAAAGTTGGGACACTAAACAAATTGTGAATAAAAACTGAATGCAATGATGTGGAGGTGCCAACATCTAATATTTTATTCAGAATAGAACACAAATCACAGATCAAAAGTTTAAACTGAGAGAATGTATCATTTTAAGGGAAAAATATGTTTCAAAATTTCATGGCGTCAACAAATCCCAAAAAAGTTGGGACAAGTCCATTTTTACCACTGTGTGCATCCCCCCTTCTTCTTACAACACTCAACAGACGTCTGGGGACAGAGGAGACCAGTTTCTCAAGTTTAGAAATAGGAATGCTCTACATTCATGTCTAATACAGGCCTCTAACTGTTCAATCGTCTTGGGCCTTCTTTGTCGCACCTTCCTCTTTATGATGCACCAAATGTTCTCTATAGGTGAAAGATCTGGACTGCAGGCTGGACATTTCAGTACCGGATCCTTCTCCTACGTAGCCATGATGTTGTGATTGCTGCAGAATGTGGTCTGGCATTATCTTGTTGAAAAATGCAGGGTCTTCCCTGAAAGAGATGACGTCTAGATGGAGCATATGTTGTTCTAGAACCTGAACATAGTTCTCTGCATTAATGGTGCCTTTCCAGACATGCAAGCTGCCCATGCCACAAGCGCTCATGCAACCCCATACCATCAGTGATGCAGGCTTCTGAACGGAGCGTTGATAACAACTTGGGCTATCCTTGTCCTCTCTGGTCTGGATGACATGGCGTCCCAGTGTTCCATAAAGAACTTCAAATCGTGACTCATCTGACACAGAACAGTCTTCCATTTTGCCACACTCCATTTTAAATGACCCCTGGCCCAGTGCAAACGTCTGAGCTTGTGGAGCTTGCTTAGAAATGGCTTCCTCTTTGCACTGTAGAGTTTCAGCTGCAACGGTGGATTGTGTTCACTGACAATGCTTTCTGGAAGTATTCCTGAGCCCATTCTGTTATTTCCTTGACAGTGGCATTCCTGTTTGAGGTGCAGTGACGTTTAAGGGCCCGGAGATCACGAGCATCCAGTAGAGTTTTACGGCCTTGACCCTTACGCACAGAGATTGTTCCAGATTCTCTGAATCTTTTGATGATGTTATGCACGGTTGATGATGATAACTTAAAAGTCTTTGCTATTTTACGCTGGGTAACACCATTCTGGTATTGCTGCACTATCTTTCTGTGCAACAATGGTGGAATTGGTGATCCTCTTACCATCTTGGCTTCTGAGAGACACTGACACTCTGAGAAGCTCTTTTTATACCCAATCATGTTGTCAATTGACCTAATTAGTGTTAATTGGTCTTCCAGCTGTTTGTTATATGCTCAATTTCCTTTTTCCAGCCACTTATTGCTACTTGTCCCAACTTTTTTGGGATTTGTTGACACTGTGAAATTTTGAATCAACATATTTTTCCTTTAAAATGTTACATTTACTCAGATTAAACTTTTGATCTGTCATCTATGTTCTATTACAAATAAAATATTGACATTTGCCATCTCCACATCATTGCATTCAGTTTTTATTCACAATTTGTTTAGTGTCCCAATGTTTTTTGAAATCCGGTTTGTAAAAAGGGGGCCGGGGTCGAGGATGGGATGTTTTGTCTTTTGTCATCAGTGATTTACTGTACTGGTCTCAAAATAATAAAATAAAATAAAAATTAAGGAAATATAATCATAAATCAGGACATTCAGTCTGAACCAAGGCCTGCTGGAAGACAGACTGCTGTTTTTAGAGATGGTAAATTAGCTTATCTAAAAATAAATAAAAATAAATAAATAAATAAATAAATCCTCTCCGGGTCGGGGATGAGGTCCTGCCCCAAGTGGAGGAGTTTAAGTATCTCGGGATCTTGTTCACGAATGAGGGAAAACTGGAGCGTGAGATCGATAGGCGGATAGGTGCAGCGTCCGCAGTGAAGCGGGCGCTGTACCGGTCTGTCGTGGTGAAGAGAGAGCTGAGTCGAAAGGCAAAGCTCTCAATTTACCGATCGATCTACGTTCCCACCCTCATCTATGGTCATGAGCTTTGGGTTATGACCGAAAGAACAAGATCTCGGATACAAGCGGCTGAAATGAGTTTTCTCCGCAGGGTGGCTGGACTCTCCCTTAGAGATAGGGTGAGAAGCTCAGTCATCCGGGAGGGACTCGGAGTAGAGCCGCTGCTTCTCCACATCGAGAGGAGCCAGTTGAGGTGGCTCGGGCATCTGGTTAGGATGCCTCCTGGACGCCTCCCTGGTGAGGTGTTCCGGGCATGTCCCACCGGGAGGAGACCCAGAGGAAGACCCAGGACACGCTGGAGGGACTATGTTTCTCGGCTGGCCTGGGAACGCCTTGGGATTCCCCCAGAGGAGCTGCTCCAAGTGGCTGGGGAGAGGGAAGTCTGGGCCTCCCTACTTAGGCTGCTACCCCCGCGACCCGACCCCGGATAAGCGGAAGAAAATGGATGGATGGATGGATGGATGGATGGATGGATGGATGGATGGATGGATGGATGGATGGATGAATTTAAAAAACAGTGTGGCAGTTCAGGTCTATTTCCTCTGGCTTTAGAAAGTTAGGGAAAGTTTCAATCTGTTGGATTTCCTCTATGTAAATGCTCTTGTAACACATAATTCAGACATGACTACTGTGGAGATGACATATTGTAGTACAGCTATAAGCATAAAATTATACTTCTCATGGACGGAAAACAGCTCAAACTATATGCTGAAAGAATGATGGAACAAATTACTATGCAAATAAAGTCTGTATAAAGACATGTAGTGTATTACTAGAATGTTTGATTTAAAATGGTTAAGATGCGTAAATAGGTCACAGACACATGCATAAGGCCTCTGTCATACATTGATCATACACAGACTAAAAACATGTATCAAACTGCAGCTCGCATGTTTTGTATATGCAATTCAGTTCAGTTTATACAGAAAAACAGAGGCTCGTTCACAGCCGAAGTCTTCTAGAGGCACTAGGTCCAGTAGTTGGAGTGCAGTTCGATCCAGTTAAGTCCAAATAGATTTAGATCTAACTCTGATATCATGAAGTCCAATTCAGTCTAATCCCATCAATATAAATATTAATTATGGACACGGCTGTAACAAACTGATTGCACAGTCTTCACTTTGAAGCCATTGCCTCGTCCTGAATCAACACACAGGTGAAAAGAAAGACGCTGTTTTAACAGAAAGAGCTTCAGTAGAACCAGAACCTGGTGGCTTCTGTCAAAATCATCTGGGTGTTCAGAGGACAGGAAGGAGACACAAAACACAAAGTACTGAAGTTTCTACTTTGTATGAGAACAAAAACAAATGCAAACATGGAGAGCAGTGAACAAACAGCTGCAGAGTGAGGAAATGTGGTCAGTTTGTCCTCCAGCTGTCTATAGCTGCAGAACTAAGGGATGGCTTAGGAAACCCGAGCCAATGCTAACTCTAGGATTGATCAAAAAGGAAAGTTTTAAGCCTACTTATAAAAGTAGACAGAGTGTCAGCCTCATGGATAAAACCTGGAGCTGACTCCACAACAGAGGAGCCTGATAACCAAAAATAGTTTAAATCCAAAATAGTATTCTGGGATAAACCAAAGAGTTAAATGCTCTGTCAAAATGTTTTAAATGTACCATGTCAATTATCTGAACAAAATGTATTTTTGTGTGAACGCTTATGAAGCATTCACACTATTGTGAGCCTATTTTCTTCCGTATATTTTATCTTTCTTGTTCCACAAATTTTTTTTGTGCTATTTCAACAAATCATAAATCAACATTTTCAGCTCGTTCAGGAGAAGGGTGCTATAGTTTTGGTGTTGGTGCAACTTTAGCTTTTTGAAATATTTAGCCTTTTCTGCCAATTAATTTTCTCATAGAAGATGAAGGGAACTCATTTACATCCTCCACTCTTAAGATCTGTTTACATCCTATTACAGCTCCTTCCACATTTTGTTCTGGTTCAGCTTCTTTCAGCTTCCTTGTGCAAAATTTTCAGCAGTTTTTTTCCCCTCAGTTATTTTATGCCCCTTTTAACGTCTTTCTGCTAATATCTGTTTATGTTAATTTCAGATTATTTCTGCGAGTTTAAGCTTTTTCTGCCATTTCGGCTATTATTTAGCAGTTTTTATGCTAATTTTTGCTTTTTTGACTAGTACCATATTTTTTTGCACTCATTTCTACTCGTTTTAGCTTAATTCAGCAAAAATGTGCTCTCTCCACTTCCTTCTGGTATTTCAGCTTCTTTCTGTCTTTTTAAGCTACTATTCAGCTGTTTTTGTGTGTGTTAATTTCAGCTTTTCTCAGACAATATCCACTTTCAGATTTTTCCTCCGCATTCTGCTCTTTCAGCTACTATTGAGCTCTTTTGATGCTCATTTTAGCTTTTTCAGCCACATTTTAGCTCATTTCAGCTCTTTCTACTTCCTTCTGGTATAGTTTAAGCTTCTTTTTGCCTTTTCATCTACTTTTCATCTATTTAAATTTAGCTAATGTCATGGAATTCATTCATTCATTGAGTTAATTAATTGAGCTAATTTCAGCTTTTTTTAGCCAATTTCCTAATATTTTTCTAATTTCTGCTTCTTTAATTCAGCAAATACAGTATTTTCTGGTGTATAGGTCGCACCTGTGTATAGGTCGCATTGTCCAATTATCACCAATAGACTGGCAAAATCCCTAGATAGGTCGCACTGGTGTATAGGTCGCACCTACGTTTAGCTCTGCTGCAAATGTCTGCCACAGGAGCGCACAGCAAGGCTTTTAAGAAGATTAACACTTAAAAACAATTATTTGTTTGATAAAAATTATAGCAAATATGTGTCTGAGCTGAACTTTTCCTTAATAAATGAACGTAATTGTGAAATGAGCTGGATTAAAAAATTGTTTTGCCGAAAGTGATAACAAGCCATGTTGGGCAGCACGGTGGCACAACTGGTAGAGCTGCTGCCTCTCAGCGAGAAGGTTGCCGGTTCAAATCCCGGTCCGGGGCCTTTCTGGGTGGAGTTTGCATGTTCTCCCCGTGCATGCGTGGGTTTCCTCCGGGTACTCCGGTTTCCTCCCACAGACCAAAAAACATGCTTGTTAGGCTGATTGGTGACTCTAAATTGACCCTAGGTGTGAGTGAGAGAGTGGATGGTTGTTTGGTGTGAGTGAGACAGGTCCCTCTTGTAAATGAGTCCCCGTGACTCAATGAGGCTAGCCTGTATAAATAAAGGTTGAATGAATGAATGAATAGGTCGCACCTGTGTATAGGTCGCAGGCCTTGAAAAAACCATAAAAAGGTGCGACCTATACACCGGAAAATACGGTATGTGTTCTTTCGGCTTTCTTCTGCTAAGTTAGGCTTGTTCTTCCATTTCAGCTACAATTCAAAATGTTTTTAGCAAATTTCAGCTGTTTTTCAACTAGTTCTTCTGCAATAAGCATTCACACTACATTTTGGCAGGAAATGTAATTTCTCTAGTTATGTTTGGAATAAAATGCCACTCCAGTTTTTGTACCATGACTCCAATGGTCACATCAATATCAACTTTGCAGGATATTTGGAAGGATTTCAGAGGCAGTCTGTGTTTTCGCCTCATAGTTTGTAACCTGATACAGCTGACTTGTCCAGGAGGAGACACAATAACTCTGAGACAAAGCGACATGTCTGCACTGCAGGAAGTAATCCCTGTTAACAAAGCTGGACAGTTAAGAGGTTTTAGTAGTCAAAATCCTGAATGCCTTGTTGGCTCTATGTGTTAACACTGGAGACAGCTATTTTTTTATATGTTTATGTTTATTAAATTTGTTCTTTTTTTTTTTACAGAAGAAACAATACAAGACAATCTCATTAAATGATAGTGTACAAAATGTAAAAAAATGAAAGGTAGCAGAAAGAAGAATAAATCTTATTATATCTGCCCCTTACTTACAACAATCAGATTAAACAACAATAATCAGCCATGTAAACAATAATAATCTTCAACCAACTTTTTCAACAATCAGATTTAACAATAATAATCTTCAACCAACAGTACAAAATGACTAACTCTTTCTAATTTTCTAATTGATACAATACACATTAACAACAGTACAAAATGACTAACTCTTTCTAATTTTCTAATTGATACAATACACATTACGCTATTTCATATATTTTTTAACACATTTGTTTTGATCATTTTTTTAAATGTAAACATTGACTTGGCATTTTTAACTACATTCTCCAAGCCATTCCATAATCTAATTCCCTGGATTGAGGTAGAACGTCCCTTCAAACTGGTTCTGAATTGTGGTTTTACAAACAACTCTGTCCCCTTAAGATTATAACAACTTTGTCTTTTAACAAAGTGCATTTGGATATTTAAAGGTAATGCATTATTTTGAGCTCTATACATAACTGATAAGATATTATAGTCTACCAAATCATGGAACTTCAATAACTTTAGGTGATAGAATAATGTACTTGATGGATGACGATAATGCTTTCTAGTGATAATTCTTACAGCTCTTTTCTGTAATACAAAAATAGGTTTTGTGATTGTTTTACACGCATTCCCCCAAACATCAATGCAATAGATTAAGTGTGGAACAATGATTGTGTTATACAACAAATATAGAGCTTTATCATTTAATAGGTCTCTGACTTTGTACAGTACTGCAATCGATTTAGCTATTTTTATTCTTACAGAATTTATGTGTTGTTTCCATGTCAGTTTGTCATCAATGATAACACCCAAAAACTTCACCTCACTCATTCTACAAATCTCAACATCCTCAATTTTGAGTGGGACATCAACAGTTTTCTTTTTATTACCGAATATCATGTAATTAGTTTTCTCTAGATTTAATGATAATTTATTTATTTTAAACCAAGTTTGTATCTTGACAAATTCTGTCTTTATCAATTCCAACATTTGTTCTATATCTTCACCTAAACAGAAAAAAGTGGTATCATCAGCAAAAAGTACACATTTAAGGAGTCCTGACACATTTACCAAGTCATTCACATATAAAATAAAAAGCTTTGGTCCAAGTACAGAGCCTTGGGGAACTCCACATGTGATATTACAGAGGTCAGATCTTACATCATTTATTTGTACAAATTGTTTCCTATCTTTTAAGTAGCTAGATACCCACTGTAATGCTGGTCCTCTAATACCATATTTGTTCAGTTTTTCAAGGAGAATGGTGTGATCAATAGTATCGAATGCTTTTTTTAAATCAACAAAAATACTGATACAATATTGTTTTTGATCGACAGCAGTAGTTATTTGTTCCATTAATTCCATGAGAGCCATTGATGTAGAGTTTTTTGATCTAAACCCATACTGACTGTTGCTTAGAATATTTTGTTTATCTATAAATTGGTCTAGTCTGTTTACAAATAGTTTTTCAAGAATTTTTGAAAACTGTGGTAACAAGGATATAGGTCTATAATTGTTGAATACACATTTATCACCATTTTTAAAAAGAGGAACGACCTTAGCTACTTTCATATTATCTGGAAATATTCCTGTTGAAAATGATAAGTTACATATGTATGTGAACGGCTCAATAACATGGCTCATTATGTCCTTCACAAACATCATATCCATGTCCACCCAGTCTTTCGATCTCTTGTCTGTAAGATGTTTTACTACATTCATTATTTCCTCTTTGTTAGTTCCATTTAGAAAAATACTATTTGCACAACCTGTAATTGAGTGGGTCACATTTTTATCTACTTTTGGTATCTTAGCTGCAAGGCTTGATCCAACATTCACAAAATATTGATTAAATTCATTTACAATTTCATTTTCATCATGAATTTCATCGTCGTCTTTTACAAAATATTTTGAAATACCAGTTTTTGCTTTATGATTCTTCAGGACACTATTCATTACTCGCCATGTTGCTTTCATATCACCATTACTTTTATCTAATAATTTACTATAATATTCTTTCTTATGTTTCCTTATAATCCCCACTAATTTATTTTTATACTTTTTATATTTTTCTTCAGCGCTCTGACTTCGCAATTTCAAGAAACATGAATACAAATAATTCTTTTTTTTACAAGCATTTCTCAACCCTTTTGTCATCCATGGTTGATCAATCGTATTTCTCTTTGTGTAATTTGTTTGCACACAATTCTTTTCGTACAGAGCTTCCAGGATATTCATAAACTCATCATATGCTCTGTTCGCATCATCAACATACACATTATTCCAGTCTTGTTTATCTAGATCCTCTTTCAGTTTTTCCAAAACTTTTTTTGACGTGTTTATGATCTTTTTCTTCATTGCGACTGCTTTTGTGATGCTTTGATCATTTTTATAGATTGTGAAAACTGGTAAATGATCACTTAGATCGGTCGTTAAGATACCACTTATCACGTCCCCATTTGTTATATTTGTGAAAATATTATCAATTATTGTGGCACTATGAGTTGTAATTCTTGTTGGCTTTGATATCACTGGATACATATTTAAACTGTACATTGAGTTTATAAATGTGCTTATGTTATTTGAATCTGTTTTATTTCCCATATCAATGTTAAAGTCTCCACACAAAAAAACATTTTTATTAAAACTCTTCTCCATTAGCTCCAAGATTTTATCCGTGAATATTTCTATATTTGCTCCTGGTGATCTATATACACAACTTATTATTATGTTTTTATCATTTTTGTTTATTATTTCTATTGTTATCATTTCCATAATATTATCAACTGTTATTGACATTTCATTATTTAATTTACATTTTATTTCATTATTGACAAACAGAGCGACTCCACCACCTCTTTTATTATTTCTGTTCATATGATATAATTCATACCCCTCGACGTGAATATTACTTGTGTTATCATCATTGAGCCATGTCTCTGACAGCGCTATTATTGTAAAAGTTCTATTTAATTGTTTTAAGTAATCTGTTATTTTGGATATGTTTGCATTTATACTTCTGCTATTAAAGTGAATAATAGAGAGAACTCCTTTTGATATATTGATGTCATTAAACTGCTCTTCATTATAATATTCGCTATCTTTTATTACAGGGAAAAAATTTGCATCAATCACATTTTCAACATTATATATTTTAGGTTCTGAGTCTTCGTATGTTGTCATGTTCTAATGTATTTGTTCATTTCACTGTATATTTTATCCATTTGTAATTTTTCATCTCCTGAATTCATCCAGATCCGTCAGCTCTTTTATCATTTTAGGCTGAGACCCTTCCTTTGTTTTGATAAAGATGTATCCATTTCTTGTCCATGTTGAATGTATTATTTTTTTTTTGCTTTTTAACCACCTTGCTTCCTTTGCAATTTTTCCATTTTTTTTGGTAAGATGTTCATTTATGTAAACGTCTGTTCCCTTCAGATTTCTTCTATTTTGCATAACATAGTTTTTTGTATACCTGCTATAGAACTTGACGACTACTGACGGTTTGAATCTTGGTGAATTACTGGGCAGGGTGTGACAGAACGAAATGTCCCCATAGTTTATGTTAATGTTTCTTTCCTGTAAGAAAGTAACTACACGTTCGTCCAGAGTCTCTTGTTCTTCCTGAGATGCATTCTCAGTTTGGTCTTCGTTGGTAAGATTTCTTGCATTTGTCTGACACTTACTAATATCAAGTCCTGAGATCACCACGTTGTCTTGCTTTGTGTATTGTTCTAAGTCCTCTATTTTTTGTTCCAGTTCAGCAATTTTATTGTCTTTGCTAATTATCAGTCCTTTCAGTTCTTTTATTTCTTTCACCAGTTCGGCCTGGGAATCCATTTTTTTTGTTAAGTTTTCTATTTGTCCACTCATAAAGTTGAGTGATTCTTTAAATTCTTGCATTTCTACTGAGTTGTTTCCCTCCGGGTCTGGTGATTTTTGTCCTATATTTCTCATATTTGCAGAGACTGGTGACTTTTGTCCTTTACCTCTCGTCATACTTGCAGAGCTTGTAATCTAATGGTAGCAGGTCTCTGGTTTGTTTGCTGAACCACGTGGCCCTTCCACGAGGCTCACAGGCCTAACGATGGTGGCTCTGGACCAGCAGTGCACAACTTAGCAGTGCAGCACCCAGATCAGCAGTTATTAGAACAGAACTCACGGTTTCAGCAGCCTGCAGCAGTCAGCTCTATTATCCGAAGAGGTTTTGCTCACTAGATCCGATGTAGCCCAGTTAGCACAGCACGTAGCTTCAGCTCCAATAGCTCCCGGCGCAGCTCCGACACCAGCCTGGTCCCAGGCGGTGGTCCTCTGGCTCACCCACGACGCTCGGCCCAGCTCGAAGCCCCAGGTGGCATTCACGGCTCTCGGCTCACTCGCGGCGCTTGGTCCAGCTCGAAGCCCCAGGTGGCGTTCACGGCTCTCGGCTCACTCGCGGCGCTTGGTCCAGCTCAAAGCCCCAGGTGGCGTTTACGGCTCTGGGCTCACTCGCGGCGCTCGGTCCAGCTCAAAGCCCCAGGTGGCGTTCACGGCTCGTGGTCCAGCTCAAAGCCCCAGGTGGCGTTCATTGCTCGCGGCCCAATCGCGGCGCACGGACCAGCTCAAAGCCCCAGGTGGCGTTTAGGCTCTCGGCTCTCTCGTCAGCCTGTAGCAACAATCCCCAACTCCGTGTTGTTTTGCCGCATTAGCTTTTAACAGTAGCACATGGCTAGCGTTAGCTTGTAGCCTGTAGCCTCCACTCCCAGCTTTGTTGTTTTCTTTCGCTGCAACAAAGCACCTCCAGCGTGCCGGCCCGCGTTTCTTCGTAACAACCAGCGTATTTTTCCGGTTTATTTGTTCACGAAGCCCGCAGCTCCGCAGCTACGGCACCCGGTTACGGTGACCCAGCTCGGTTAGCTTTGATTAGCCCGGTTTGTAGCTACGCTAGGCTAACTCTCGGCAAAAACTCACTGACACGTTGGCTTGTAGATTCATAATTCTGGATCGCATGTTCTAGTCCAATTTCTGCAGCTTTTTCAGCACTCCTCTCTGCACATCCAGCGTAAAAAACTGCGAGTACAAGATCTCCAAAATACTCTTTTGGAGGTAGTATTGGCAGAAGCCCGACTAAAAGCGTCCTCTCTGCTCAGCCGCCATCTTGCATCAAAAAATATATATCTATATAAATATATATCACATAACTTTGCCATAAGTAATTCTGGAAATAAATAAAAAATATATAATTGAGTTCAAGTTTACTAACGTGCAAAATTTGTAATTGCTTCATGCAGCTTGCATATTTTTGTTCAGATACTAATATCACTAGAAGCTAGTTACTTATTGCAAGAGGCTTATTTTTATTTTTATTATCCAGATCAATAGAAATGCAGGTGTTCAGAAATAGTATAACACCATCAGTGATATTTAGTATATAGAAAAGTATTAATGATAATAATTTTTTCTTTAAGCACATTCAAATAAATGTAGCAATAGCACTGATTTATCACAAAGCCCAATACAATAACCTGAAGGCTAGTGCTAGCATGCTAGCTGCAGAAACAAACAAACTCACCAGTTACCACTTTTAGAATAAACAGTCAGCTGAAGGTTTTTTCACAAACAGAGACATCTAAAAGTGGAGAGGCATATCAGTCAGGAATGGCAGCATAGTCATTAGATAAAGGGCTTTCAATGTCTTAAAGCCTACCTGCAGCAGCTAGCCTATCTCACACATAGCCTGGTCGTGAGTGGTACGATCTGTTCCGGAAACACGGTCTGTACTGTGCATTCAGCTCTGGGCGCAGGAGAGGTGCACCCAGAAGGATCCTATTCTCTTGTATTGAAGAGGAGCTAACTGTGCATGTGTTTTAAACGAGAGTCTGTTGGCAAAGATTTTGTGCGCCCCAGGGCAGAAATATGTCAGCAATCAGACAACGTCGTTGAACAAAACAATTTTACTCATCATTAACTATAAATTACTTATCTTATACAACTAAAATAGTATATACATTTATTTCAAAATATTTTTTTTATTTTAATATTTCTTTTTTCATTAATTATTTATTTTAAAGACCTAACATCCCTTGAAGGGATGCATCACTTGGTCCAAGTCTGTTTTCATGCCAGACTTCTGCTGAGAAAGAACAAGCTGTGCCATTGTCAGTATAATGTGTATGATTTGCACTCATCATGATCAATAACTCTCCTGTGTGAACCTTCTGCAACGTCCTTCTGCTCATGTTCATTCAACCTTTATTTAGTCAGGTAAATCTTATTGAGCCTCATGGGCTCATTTACGAAAGCGACCTGCTAAAACAAAAAAACGATGAACAGCAGTGGTAGAATTTCCTTAAACAATAAACAATAGAAAAACAAAAGAGAAAAAAACAAAAGAGAGAAATACATTTTTATTTATTTAAATTTTTAACAAATGTGATGTGTGATTAACGGTCCCATGTAATCACTACTGTGGAACAGAAACCGGTACATTGATATGATAGAGTTGATATGATATGGGGATGTGTGTAGCAATAAGAAGGGTGACACTTTCTCCACTCCCCTTCACTACATTTGTTTTATTGATTTAGCTCTCATTAAAGTGGGGCACCAGCTGGTCAGTTTACTGACCAACAACAACTTCATTAATATATTCACCTTTTAATGATCAGAATCAGTCACTGAAGTAGAATCTGTTAATTACAGGGAGTTCTATACCAGAACAAATGAATATTCATCTGAATGAAGACACCATAGTTGTCTATGAAGTTTTATTACAAAAATAATCAAACTAAAAAGCAACAACAATAATAAATAAACAATAATAAATGGACTGTACTTATATAGTGCCTTTCTATCTTATCAAGACACTCAAAGAGCTTTACACTACAATCTGTGTCCTCATTTATCTAGTCATACAGTACTCTGATATATCTCTACAAAGCTAATTGAACAAATCATTCTAAAAAGAATAATCAGAGCTTTATCACATTCATACACTACTGTAATGGGACACACATCAGAGGCAATGAGGGGTTCAATGTCTTGCCCAGGGACACTTTGACATGTGACTGCTGGTGGATTTGAACCCCCAACTCTTGCATTGGAGAACGGCTGCTCTAACCACTCAGCCACAGCCACCCCTAATAATGAATCAATCAAGACTTAGTTCTCTTATCTAAGGCAAAATTGACTGAGCAGGAATTATTTCAATTTTATATGTGCATGAATTTAGACCTCTGACTATTTTAATAAATAGTTACTTTGGATTTTGGTTGAAATGAGTTATTTAATGTGATCAGATGCAAGCCAGGAAATGATTTACCAAGTTGCATCAGCTTAAAATAGCATAACCAGACCAAGGCATCGTGTCACCAGGTTTCTGCTCCTTACCGGATCAGCGCTGAAGGCATCACTCGTCTTTCTGGGGTTCTCTGGTGGATCAGACCAGGGACACCATGAGGAGGACTCACCGGGAACTGCCCATGGTGTCATATAAGGACTGATATTTCAGCAGTTAGTTAAAGTTAGTTACAGTTAGTCACTGTGCTGCACCAGAGCCATATATATAGAGAGTTCCGACACTCTTTGATGTCGCCGACAGGCGGTCCATCGTTCCAAACAACGGCTATGGAAACCTTGTGGAGCTGCGCCCTCTGGCGGCGACGGAGCGCTACTGCAGGCAGCTTCATACTTTAACCAGAGCCATGGAACAAATCGCCCCCTCCATGACCCACGTGACTTCCGCATTCCATTCTTACAATGGAACTCTATGGGAGTGTCGCAACTCTCACTTTATATGGCTCTGTGCTGCACATAAGGGGGTTGTCATGGTAACGCCAGCTGAGTGATCTTTGTTATTCGGTCCTGCTGCTCATGTCATATGCTGTGTTGGATCTGAGCTGGCATAAAGAAGAGTTCTGGTAAAAGCTGAACAAGTGTGTGGACATTCAGTTACTTTACATGGTGTCAGAAGTCGACGTTGGACACACGACTTCAGGAAAATGGCCAAGTTCAACCCACCGGAGAGTTTTCCATTTGACCGCCCGACAGAATGGGAAGATTGGAAACAACGTTTCAAACGCTTTCGGTTGGCGACAAAACTGAATAAAGAGGACGGCGAGGTCCAGGTCAGTTCTTTAATATACGCCATGGGCCCGGAGGCTGAAAACATTTTTAAGGCTTTTACTTTTGAGGAGGATGATCAAAATAAATTTGACGTTGTGTTAGGAAAATACGACGAGTACTTCTACCCCAAAAGGAATGTAATTCACGAGCGCGCATGTTTCCACCAGAGAGTGCAGCATCAGAGCCTTGTATGATATATATATATAAACGTTTATCAGAGCCACAGACGCTAATAGTTAAAAGGGGCAGATTTAAACATCATGGACAGAGAGACATTTAACACATTAGTCCCTGAGCAAAAACTGATTCAGTCAAACATTCCTCCAATAAACAGCCCAGGTGGTCAGCTCAACTGTATGGGGAAGTTTCAGGCCAGTACAAAATACAAGGAGAAGCACTACTCATTCCCAGTGTATGTGATCCATAGTCACACAGCTAACAGCCTGCTAGGCAGAGACACAGCGTGTACAATGGGACTAGTTAAACGCATCGAGGAAGTGCACACCGCATTTGGTGAACATGGGACTCTTAAGACAGAGCCCGTAAAAATACAGCTAAATGATAACACAGAGCCATACGCTGTACACACGGCCCGCAGAGTTCCCCTACCTCTCATCGAGAAAGTAAGAGAGGAAATACAACGCATGGAGGAGAATGGTGTGATCGAAAAGGTGACAGAACCAACTGATTGGTGCGCACCTATGGTGCCAGTCCCAAGACGAAATGGCAAAGTGCGCATCTGCGTTGATCTGAAAAGGCTAAACGAGGCAGTGAAGAGAGAGAGATATGTTCTCCCAACCGCTGAAGAAATCACTGCAAAGCTAAGTGGAGCCACCACATTTACATCACTGGATGCTGCTTCAGGGTTTTGGCAAATCCCTCTTCATCCGACAAGCAGCAAGCTAACCACATTTATAACACCTTTTGGAAGATACACATTCAAACGTCTACCTTTTGGCATCACAAGTGCCCCAGAAATCTTCCAGAGGAAAATGGCAGAGACCTTAAATGATCTAGAAGGAGTCGCCATCTACATGGATGACATACTGGTATACGGCAACACTGCAGAACAACATGATCAGCGGCTAAACAAAGTATTGGAGAGAATCGAGTCAACTGGCCTAAAGCTGAATAAAGACAAGTGCGTGTTCAGACAGAACCAACTTCACTTCCTGGGCCAGGTGATTGACAAGTCAGGTGTGAAACCTGATCCCAACAAAGTAAAAGCTATTCAA
This sequence comes from Garcialebias charrua, assembly GCA_038048925.1. Classification (NCBI taxonomy): domain Eukaryota; kingdom Metazoa; phylum Chordata; class Actinopteri; order Cyprinodontiformes; family Rivulidae; genus Garcialebias; species Garcialebias charrua. Next base: position 18,054 of record JBBPBX010050795.1, read on the forward strand.
GAGCTACCAGAACCACAAAATGTCCAAGATTTAAAACGTGTTCTCGGCATGTTCACATACTTGGGGAAGTATATTCCACACCTGTCAACAGTGGGTCAGCCACTGTATGAACTGTTGAGATCTAAGACTACATGGACGTGGGACCACCCGCAGAAGGAGGCGTTCCAGCGAATCAAAGACATTCTGTCCACGTCTCCTGTACTAAAGTTCTATGATGTGAATCGACCTACAGCAGTATCAGCAGACGCCAGCAGCTACGGCATCGGAGGCGTGCTGCTGCAGCAACACGAGGGGGACTGGAAGCCAGTCGCTTACTGTTCACGCCGCTTGTCTGACGCTGAAACCAGGTATGCCCAGATAGAAAAAGAATGTCTGGCTTGTGTTTGGGCATGCGAGAGATTTGAAAAATATCTGGTTGGGCTGGAGAGCTTCAAACTGGTCACTGACCACAAGCCCTTGGTGCCACTGATAAATAAAAAGGACTTAGACAATGTCCCCATACGCTACCAAAGACTCTTGATGAGACTCATGAGGTTCAAACCTTCAGCAGAGTATGCACCAGGAAAGACTCTCATTGTGGCAGATACACTCTCCCGCAGCCCATTACATTGCACATCGGAGGTGAGCGAAACCCATTCTGATATAGAGTGCTACATTGCAGCCATTATCAGAGGCATGCCAGCCACTCCACAAAAGCTAGAGTCTATACGTTTGGCCACAGCAGCCGACAGTAACTTACAGACGATACTGCAGTATATTAAGTCGGGATGGCCAGAATACATAGGAAATGTCCCCATAGCCATCAGAGACTACTACCCAATCAAAAGTGAACTGTCAGAATACAATGGGATTGTCACAAGAGGCTGTCGCATGTTAGTCCCATCCACTTTAAGAGCGGACATACTAGATCGGATCCATGATGGACATCAGGGTCTGACCAAATGCAGAGAGCGGGCTAATGCTTCCGTGTGGTGGCCGGGCATCTCTTCTGACATAAAACTGAAAGTGGAATCCTGTCAAACTTGCCGAGAGATGAAACATTCTCAGCGTAGGGAGCCACTCATCTCTACCCCACTACCTGGCAGACCCTGGGAAAGACTCGCAATCGATCTGTGTGACTTTAACAAACACACTTACCTGGTAGTGTCAGATTACTTCTCCAGGTTCCTTGAGATACTCCACATGCCGACGACGACTGCATCACAAGTGGTGCTAAAACTAAAGGCACTCTTTGCTCGCTTCGGCTGCCCGGACCAAGTTGTTTCGGATAACGGGCCACAGTTTGCCTGTGCAGAATTTCAGGAGTTTGCTCAAGAGTTCGATTTTCAGCACATCACTTCGAGCCCACATAACCCTCAAGGAAATGGACACGCTGAGAGAGGGGTACAGATTGCAAAGAGAATCTTGAAACAGAAAGACCCTTTGCTCGCACTCATGTGTTACCGTTCTACCCCGTGCGCCACCACAGGTGTCAGCCCTGCAGAATTACTCATGGGAAGAAAGATCAAAACAACACTCCCCACGCTCGAGTCAAATCTCCAACCCAGATGGCCTGATCTACGAGCGGTCAGGTGTAAGGATGCTAAAGAAAAACGGAGACAAGCATTCTACTACAATCAGCGTCATGGCACAAAGCCCTTACCCCCACTGAAATCAGGCGACAACATCCTCTCCAAGTTGGATCACCAGAACACCTGGGGACCCCTGCTGTAGTTGCTAGTGACAGTACTACTCCCAGGTCTTACATCGTTGAGACACAACAGGGGACGACTCTGAGACGCAACCGTCGCCACCTGTTGTGCATGCCTGCTTCATCTGGAGATGCTTCTCCACCTGCTCTACAACGTCCACAGCCCGAGCCTACTGTGCTACAGGCTGAACCTGCCTTTGCTACAGACACTGCATCGCCAGTTGTGCAGGCCTGTCCACCTCCTGCACAAGACGGACGGGTGTTCACGCGGTCCGGCAGGCTTAGTAAACCTGTGGTCAGGCTTACATTGTAAAACTAAAAAAAAAAAAGAGAGAGAGGAGTAGAAGTATGAATGCACTAATTTTGATGTTGCATGTTGTTGCATGTTCCAAATGCACTAATTTTGATGTTATACGGGCGGCCGTGGTGTAGTGGTAATGGCAGTCGTCTCCCGATGGGAAAGTTGGTGGTTCGACTCCCGGGACCCGCACCATGTGTCGTTGTGTCCTTGGGCAAGACACTTAACCCTGAGTTGCTCCCGGTAGGACTGGAAAGCACCTTGCATGGTAGTCTGCCGCAACCGGTTTATGAATGTGTGCAACATTCAATATATGTGTAGCACTTTGAGATTTTCAGTAATGAAAAGTGCGTTATAAATTGAATTAATTATTATTATTATTATAATCTGTTCTGTTTGTTTTCCTGGTTATATACATATACTGTATATATAAACTTTTTATGAAGTGTTATGGAAGGAAAGAGAAAACAAAAGTTTAAACGGGGAGATGTCATATAAGGACTGATATTTCAGCAGTTAGTTACAGTTAGTTACAGTTAGTCACTGTGCTGCACCAGAGCCATATACTGTAAAGTGAGAGTTGCGACACTCCCATAGAGTTCCATTGTAAGAATGGAATGCGGAAGTCACGTGGGTCATGGAGGGGGCGATTTGTTCCATGGCTCTGGGTAAGTCTGAAGCTGCCTGCAGTAGCGCTCCGTCGCCGCCAGAGGGCGCAGCTCCACAAGGTTTCCATAGCCGTTGTTTGGAACAATTGAACGCCTGTCAGCGAGATCAAAGAGTGTCGGAACTCTCTATATATATGGCTCTGTGCTGCACGTAAGGGGGTTGTCATGGTAACGCCAGATGAGTGATCCTGGTTATTCGGTCCTGCTGCTCATGTCATATGCTGTGTTGGATCTGAGCTGGCATAAAGAAGAGTTCTGGTAAAAGCTGAACAAGTGTGTGGACATTCAGTTACTTTACACCAGCAACGCACACAACAAGCAGTGCAGAGATCTATTCAAATGTCTGCTGGGCTGGCCATGTGATTTTCACCAGAACTTTTGCTTTGTCATTTTCCCAGTTTTGGAGAAAGATGAGCATCATTATCCTCAATACCACTTTTTTCCCAGCCTTAAAGTTGCAGTATGTAGCTTTTTTTATAAACATATTTCTTCTCTCTGTCACTATTTTTTGACAGAGTGATGGTAAACAGGTAATCTTTGAGAAATACTATATTCCTCTGGCGTCTCCCGGTGGTTAAAATAGCATTTATAAAAACCAGAGCGGGCCGTTTTTGACCAGCCAATAAAAACAGAGTTATTTTCATGAACGAGCTTCCCCCGCCCTCCCCCCGCCTCTCCCAGCGGCTGCGCGCAGCAGCCGGGCACGCTCCCGTCTCAAACAGTAGCTGTTTCAAGATGGCGGAGGTGGCGAGAGCTTCGAGTGCTCAGGATTGCCAAGCGATGCAGAGTTAGCAACTTTCCTGCTTGAAAAGTAAGTGTCTTTGCTTCAATCATGTGATAGCGCAAATGCCATGTTATTATCTACAACAGGCTAAAACCGTTTTCCGGCCTACAGCTGACGTGATGCTAATGGCAGCAGCTAACTCATTCAACCTCAGTATTGTTTCGATACGTACATTTAGTTATCCTAACTTATTGTATTGTGGATCAGCAAGCAGATATGATGAAAGTACTGTAACTGCGCTGTCTGTGTGAGATAGGCATGATCACAAGAACTAGCAATTAGCATATTGTCTGCTGATCATTTGGTGGTCATAATCGAAAAGTCTGTTAGTTGTACTACACAATATATGTTGTTGATGCATACATGTCAACCTCTTTGGACGTTTACCTGTATAAAGGGCCTCAAAAATCATTAATTTTTGGAATAAAATCTGTAAAACTTGCGGTGGGGTGGACGAGTTTGTTGTCTGCTGCGGACATGAGCCTGCAGTGAAGCAGGATGAAAGGAGAGCATAAAAAGTTCAAATTTTACTTCTAGCAGCAGAACAGGATGGAAGATGGCTGTTTGATGCTATTTTTTAAATCATCATTTAAATCATCATTTTTAAATCATCCTACATGCTTTGATATGTTAGATAAATTTGTCATTGTGTGATAAATGTGTTGAAAAGAATATCTGATTATTGTTTGAACTACATTATATGTTTTTATGCAGAGATGATGACTTTGGGGAAGGTCTGAGAAGAAGTGAATTTGGGGAGACTCCCATTCAGGTTTTGGAAACAAGGTAAGTAAGGGGAAAACATATTTATGTCAAGATTATTTTATGGTTTGCACTGCAACTAATATAACTGTGATCATAATATTATTACACAATTTTAAAATGTAGATGGTAAGGTTGTATGTCTAATATTGTTTATGAAATGTATTTCCACCAGATATTATGGTAGGCAGAAACAAAAACCAAAGTTTAATAGTTGTTTTTATATAATCCATCCATCCATCCATTTTCTTCCTCTTATCCGGGGTCGGGTCGCGGGGGTAGCAGACTAAGTAGGGAGGCCCAGACTTCTCTCTCCCCAGCCACTTGGAGCAGCTCCTCCGGGGGAATCCCAAGGCGTTCCCTGGCCAGCAGAGAAACATAGTCCCTCCAGCGTGTCCTGGGTCTTCCTCTGGGTCTCCTCCCGGTGGGACATGCCCGGAACACCTCACCAGGGAGGCGTCCAGGAGGCATCCTAACCAGATGCCCGAGCCACCTCAACTGGCTCCTCTCGATGTGGAGAAGCAGCGGCTCTACTCCGAGTCCCTCCCGGATGACTGAGCTTCTCACCCTATCTCTAAGGGAGAGTCCAGCCACCCTGCGGAGAAAACTCATTTCAGCCGCTTGTATCCGAGATCTTGTTCTTTCGGTCATAACCCAAAGCTCATGACCATAGATGAGGGTGGGAACGTAGATCGATCGGTAAATTGAGAGCTTTGCCTTTTGACTCAGCTCTCTCTTCACCACGACAGACCGGTACAGCGCCCGCTTCACTGCGGATGCTGCACCTATCCGCCTATCGATCTCACGCTCCAGTTTTTATATAATGTATTTCTTTATTGTTATGGCTTTTCTGTGCTGCAATTTTAGTGGACATAAAATTAGAATAATACAGATGCACAATATTGACAATAAATATCTTTGAAGCTTATTTTTTTATTATTTTATTTTTCTAACCGCGTCACAGAAAATGTACAACTTTATAAATTTAAGAATTTTTAAAAAGATGACTTAATTAAAATTCTGTGTTCATGTATAACATACACTTGCACTGAACGTACGTATTTTAGTGCGTGTTAAAAATATGATTTTGTCTATACTTTCGAGTTAGTCTCATTAACTTTTATTGAGAGCATTTATTGTACTGGTTCCCAAGTACATGTTTCTTTATTTCATGATCAAACTTGATTATTGTTGCTTTAATAAAATATGTAATGTGTTTCCTCAGTATCAATGTTAGTTTGTTTTTTACGTTTATATTTTTTTTGTTTCAGTATGTCTTCGCTAGACATTACGACGACAATGATGAAAGTGACTTGTTATTGCATGTTCTCTCCGTGCATGCGTGGGTTTTCTCCGGTTTCCTCCCACAGTCCAAAAACATGCATGTTAGACTGATTGGTAACTCTAAATTGACCCTAGGTGTGAGTGAGACAGGTCTCTCTTGTAAATGAGTCCCCGTGGCTCAACGAGGCTAGCCTGTATAAATAAAGGTTGAATGAATGAATGTTCTTCTTCCTCAGGTTGTCAGCGCTGTCCTGTTGATGATGATGGTGGTGGTGGTCCCACAGACAGCAGCAAAGCCACACAGGAAGTCCTTTGAAGGTTTAGCAGAAGAAACGGTCCCTCTGCGTTTGGACCCAAACAATTTAATTCCCAGCCTAAAAGTCAGTTCTTTGGCCAGCGACTCCATCTCACCGTGGACCTACAAGTGAGGCTTCAGCTCCTCAGTGTGTTGTCCTTCATGAAGCTCAGAGTCCTGTTAACAGTTTTCGTCTCCTCTCTGTCCTCAGCATCTCCAGGGATGACAACATGTTCCCTCATGCGCTGTCGCAGGCTCACTGTTTGCTCAAAACCTGCCTGGACCACCAAGGACTGGAGGACGGGGGCCTGGAGTCCCGTCCCATTCTGCATCAGGTGCTGGTTCTGAGGCGAGTCAAGACGCCAGGGCCAGGCACAGCTACCACTACCGCCTGGAGTCCAAACTCATCTCAGTGGGTTGCACCTGCGTGAGACCGAAGGTGATCAACCAGCACTGAGGACTGACCCATGGAGACCAGATGAAGACCATCTCCACGCGGGGTGTCCTCCAAAGATCTGTGGCAGGGTGTGGCCTTGGGGCAATTTCAATCCCAAAAATCCTCAATTAAAAGAAAAGAACTTTTAAACGAGTTGATGAAGTTTATCAATGAACCTTAATTTTTTTATTTATATACTGTATACTGTATATATATATATATATATATATATATATATATATATATATATATATATATATATATATATATATATATATATATATATTCATTCATTCATTCAACCTTTATTTAGTCAGGTAAATCTCATTGAGCCTCGAGGGCTCATTTACAAAAGTGACCTGCTACTAACTAAAGAATGATGAACAGCAATGGTAGAATTTCTGTTCATCATTCTACATCATATATATATATATATATATATATATATATAGATATATATATATAGATATATATATATATATATATATATATATATATATATATATATATATATATATATATATATATATATATAGATATATATATATATATATAGATATATAT
>JBBPBX010050796.1:0-15667 GCA_038048925.1 Garcialebias charrua
GGCTTGAATAACGCGGCCCATGCTGTGGCTATTGAGAAGTGTAAAAGCTTACAGCACCTTGTATTCCAATGTGGTCTCTTGTCCAAGTACTAACCAGGCTTGACCCTGCTTACCTTCCAAGCTCAGATGAGATTGGGCGTGTTCAGGGTGGTACGGCCGTAAACAAAAAGCTTAGTGACAACAATGACTTTTAAAGGCTCATAGCAAACAAAGCCTAAGCTTATGCAACCAGAAGTTGCAATACACAAAACAATGCACAACAAGCATTAACCTCAGACTGCAAAGTGTTTGTAATGCAAAACCCAACAACGTTGTTGGAGGAAATGTTGGGTGGAGCTCCTGCAGGTAAGAGGTGTTTGTTTACCTTTGGGACAAAATTGATTTTTCAAATTATTTTTAGGGGTGCTGAGTTCAAATTTAGGGGTGCAATGAGCACCCCCAGAAAGTGGCTACAATCGCCACTGGTCATATTCTGAGAGTCATTCACAACTCGTACTAAATGATCACATGAGCTCTGTTGCCAGTTAACTAAGGGGGTAAACTAAACATCTCATAAACCACTGGATATATTTTAATGAAACTTCCATAAAGTGATCATTGAATATGACCATATTCACGATGGCCCATGACCAACTGGCCTTGGCAAACTTGAAAATAGTGTTAGCTCAGCCAATCTTCTAGATATTTAGGTACAGTTTGTTGTAGCTGAGCATGATCCTCAACACACACTCCAACTGTGGAGGACAACCTGGACATGTGGCCAAGGGCCGTTTGGCCTTCTTTATCTTGTCTGTTGGGTATTTATTAAATATTTCATAGTTATTTTTACCTATATATTTATTTATCAGGAGCATCTGAACAGAGTAGCAATTTTAATTTGTTGGATTGTTTTCAGCAGTGTAATGACAATAAAAGGCCTAAAAAAGGGATCAAAGTCACTGTCAAACACAGTTAAATTAAAAATAATATTTTCAATATGTACCACAGTGATTTTTATTGGCTGATAAAGTGTTGACTTGTGGTAAACAAACTAGATTAATTTTATTCAACTGATGGCCCAGGGGCCACATCTGGCCCACAGTGAGCTCAGTTTGGCCTACCAATCAGACAATTTAAAATTAAACTATTATATATATTTTTTTTAATCTGAAAGAAACATGTACAAAAATCTGATATGATAAATATTTCAGTCAAAGAGGTGATCCTGCTTATTTATTTATTTATTTGGTGGTGGTGGGTATTTTTATGAAAATGTATCATTACATCACTGATTATTACATCGCAGATTATTCCCAGCATCCTAGCCAAATAACCAACTAAAGGTTAACTCTTAATGCTTTCAATTAGTTGAACAAGTACAGTACTTAAGTCAGCTACATTAATCCTATAAGACATATTATTAATATGTTATTAATATTATGTTATTAATATTAAACATATTATTAATTCATGATTCATGGGCAGCACGGTGGCACAACTGGTAGAGCTGCTGCCTCTCAGCGAGAAGGTTGCCGGTTCAAATCCCGGTCCGGGGCCTTTCTGGGTGGAGTTTGCATGTTCTCCCCGTGCATGCGTGGGTTTCCTCCGGGTACTCCGGTTTCCTCCCACAGACCAAAAAACATGCTTGTTAGGCTGATTGGTGACTCTAAATTGACCCTAGGTGTGAGTGTGAGAGTGGATGGTTGTTTGGTGTGAGTGAGACAGGTCCCTCTTGTAAATGAGTCCCCGTGACTCAACGAGGCTAGCCTGTATAAATAAAGGTTGAATGAATGAATGAATGAATGAATGATGTATTAAAATGTAAGTACATTTTTCAGTTTATTTCTGTCAGCTGCTCACCAAACTGTTTGATATCTTAACTTTCAAACTTCTTATTGTGTTTTATAGATTCATTTAATTTTAGGATTAAATGGTCTAATGCTATTTTTGATTTTCTGATTCTTTTAATAAATGCCTTTCAATAAGACTAAAAATAGATTTTAAGATAATAAAGACTGGCAACATTTGATTTGATTTGATGTTTATTTATTCATTTTAAAAGAACAATACAAAACAATTTCATCAGATACAAGAATACAAGTAGGATAAAATGAAAGGAGCAGAAAGAAGATGAAATCTTATTATATCTGCCCCTTATTTCACAATTTGTTCAAACAATGATAACCTTCAAACTACATCACAAAATGAAAAACTCGACTTAATTTTTCTAACTGTAATACACAAACACACTAAGCTACATCATATATAGTTTTGAGCAAGTCCTTTTTGACTTTTTCTTAAATGTATACATTGATTTTGCATTTTTAACATCACTCTCCAGAACATTCCACAATCCAACTCCCTGAATTGAGGTAGACCGTCCCTTTAAGCTGGTTCTGAATTGTGGTTTGATGAATATCTCTGTCCCTTTGAGATTGTAATAACTTTGTCTTTTTATAAAATTTCTTTGGATATTTAAAGGTAATGTGTTATTATGAGCCCTATACATAACTGATAAAATACTATAATCTACCAATTCCTGGAATTTCAATAAATTTAGAATTACAAAAAAAAAACATTATTTTTTAAAATAATCCATTTACTCTTCTGGTGAAACTCAAAAAAACTCTTCAGTTTTATAATGTACTGTACAAGTCAATAACATCAAAAGCCTTTTTGTAAATTGAGTTCTCACATGTTCTCTGTGTATGAAATAACTGTGTCCAATCAGTGTAGGAGATTAAGGTAACGGGAGGAGAATATGAACGCTGATTGGTTACTGAACAACAACAGGTCCCGCCTCTTCCCGGAAGCTGACGGTCATCTGATTTTCTCTCTTTTTTTCTCTCGCTGTTTTCCTGCTAGCGAGTGCTACATCAAAACAGCTGTTCTAGCTTTTTCGTTTCTTCTTTCTCGACTTCATTCTTCTTCCTAAACCACGATATAAAGGGTAAAATAACCACACGGCTACCTCTAAAGTATGGACGAGACGAGTTCGCTTGTCTCTCCGCTGCGGGGCTCTGGTGACGGTAGCTACTGCCCCGCGGAGCCCACCAGCCCCCGCGGCGCGTACGGAAGCACCCCGGGCTCCGTGGTGCGTATCCCGGCCAGCAGTCCGGACTGCAGCCGGGAGAGACAGCCGCTCCTGGACCGGGACCGAGGGAACGCGTCTCGGGAGCCGCACCGGAACGAATTCCCAGAAGATCCCGAGTTTAGGGAGATCATCCGTAAGGCCGAACGAGCCATAGAGGAAGGGATCTACCCGGAAAGGATCTACCAGGGCTCCAGTGGAAGCTATTTTGTGAAAGACTCCCAGGGGGTAAGAAGACCTGCTCCTACTGTTCTCACATCTGTGAGTTTCTTGACTTTGCTGCAATCCTGTCACAACGAAACTGTTTAGGTGAAGTGGCAGCTTGGAGGAAAGGCCTCTTATTTCATTGCCTTGTCAGGGATAAACTAACATTTTTACAACTACTTGGCCCTAAATAAATATCTAAATAATCAGTTTAGCAATCAAACATTACAGTCCACTGAAACATTCAACAGTGTAAAAGAAAAACTGTCCCACATGTTCAGCGTTACAAACAATAAGGACCAATTCAAAGAGTTGGGATAGTCTGAATCTCTACAAATAACTCATTCATTTAATTATTAACTGTTTAATTCTGTTGTCAAACTTGTATGTCAATGGTGTAAGCTTCTCATGCCATACGCAATAATGTACCCCCATACCCTTTTCCCATTTACTGAAATAAATTACAGATAGTCCTCGACTTACGACGTAGATCCGTTCCTACGCGGCGGCGTAAACCAATTTTCGATGTAAGTCGGAATATACGTACATACTGCACCATATACATGTACAGTACTGTATTACCAAGCACTTAGCCTATCCTAACACAATACCCTACATAATTATCAAAAACATACGTTTGGGAGCCATAATGAAGGGCAAAAAGAGTTAATGGCCTACTAGGATGCTGTTGACGCCGTTCTCCTCGGCCCATCCGCCGTACCTGTATTCCGTTTTCCGTTTACAACGTAAAACCACGTTCACAGTATAGTACAGTATTCCTCCGCCGCTTCACCGCGTAAAGTACAATATTTTCCGCCGCTTACTTTACATTTATGATGTAAAACTGGTGGTGTGTTTGAGCAGCACACCTCATCCCAATTGCTCCCCGGCGCGCTTTCTATAGCTGCCCACTGCCCCACCTGGTGGTGATTGGGTTAAATGCAGAGTCAAATTTCGTCTTGTATGGAAACATACACAGATGACAAAAATGTGACATTATTATTATTATTATTCCGCATTCCGTTAACGACGTAAAACCGCGTTCACAGTACAGTACTGTGCAGTATTCCTCCGCCGCTACGTTTACGACGTAAAACCGGTCCATCCGCCGTATTCCTACACCGCGTACAGTTCAACACTGTATTCTTCCACCGCTACATCACGACGTTTATGATGTAAAACGACGTAACCCGAAATAAGGCTTTTCATAGTAAATGGGAGATGCGTTGTAACCACGAAACGTCGTAACTCGAGACCGTCGTAACCCGAGGACTACCTGTATAGACAAAACTGTTTGGCCCATACGAATAATTCCTTAAATAAGCAAATAAACAAAAACAACATTTCGTTGTGTTTGTTTTGACGCAACGATTAATCATTTAAAGCTTTTTAAAGTGCTGTTGTCCGACAATATAGGCAGGTGCTCATCATTTCGGATCCATTCGCCGAGGAGGAGAGCTTAGCATTGATCTCTTCCGTCTCCCTAACGTAAACATCAGCACTCGATCAGCGAAAATACTCCTTTTACCTTTCGCTGTCAAAGAAAGTAGAAGCTCTGTGGTTTTTTGTTTCTGCTACATAATCAGTTGCGTTTATCTGAACAGAAGCTGTTGAGCACACATCTTATTTGCTGCTGTAATAGTTTGACAAATTGGTGCGCGATGTTTTACCTTTCGCTGTCAAAGAAAGTAGAAGCTCTGTGGTTTTTTGTTTCTGCTACATAATCAGTTGCGTTTATCTGAACAGAAGCTGTTGAGCACACATCTTATTTGCTGCTGTAATAGTTTGACAAATTGGTGCGCGATGTCTCGGATAAATCAAGGAGTCGACAAGGTGCGTTCCTGCTAGAACAGGGGTCTCTAACCTTTAACATAAAAAGAGCCTTTGTTAACTAAATTAAAAGTGTTCAGAGCTGCAACGACATGCTACAACTGTGATTATCAACTGGTGGTGTGTGGGCCACTTTAGGTTTGTGGGAGGAGACTTATGTGGCTACTCGGGGTGATATTATAAAGCTTAAACTATCTTAATGATTTTTATTTTTTTTTTACATTTATTGATATTTTTACAATTCAAAACAAATGAAAAGACCAGATTATTGTGGGTGTGTGCGTAATTTCTTTTAAATTTATAAAAACTATGACCTATGCAAACCCATGTACACTGTATTTTTTTTAACTGTGGAAAAAATAATTAAGTATAGAAATCAAGCATAAAGTTCAAGTGAGTACTGTATTTTTCTGACTACTGTATAAGGCACTTAAAATCATTTAATTTTCGCAAAAATCGATAGTGAGCCTTATAATCTAGTGCGCCTTATGTATTAATTCTGCGTACATGTATACTTACTGACCTCGAACTGATGTGGTACAAGGTGCTCAAAAATCTGTCAAAATGAACTTTCTTTGCTTAATGCGCCTTATAATCCAAAAAAGATGGTATGTTTTACTCCTTGTACTTGTTCCAGTATTCACATATTTGCCAAAGAAATTAGCTAAAACTAGTCCTTTTTTGTTGTTTGTATAACAAACAATTAATTTCTGTTTTATGTTTGTTTTGGTCAACGCTTGAAAGAGCCGCTGCGGAGGAACCAAAGAGCCGCATGTGGCTCCAGAGCCGCACGTTTTTCAGATCCCTGTGCTAGAATAATGACATTAAACCTTAATAACGTCACTGGTTCAAAGTAATAAGAGCCTTGAGTGGCTCACATATTGTGTCCTTAGTACTTTCACATCAGCTGTGTCTGAAGTTGTGTAAAAGATAAAAAAAGGAAGTGTTTTTGTGGACTTTGGGTTTGGATCTTTACAGTTTTCAGTTACTCTTTCTGCCTGTTTATCAGAAGAAAGCCATGTTTTTTTTTAAATACTAACCTAATTCAAAAATAAGATATATTTTTTTCAAAACCTGCTCTCTTCGTCTCCTATTTCTCCACATTTATTAAGTTAGTCACCATCGTGTTCAGCGGTCATGTGCTGCCTCTCTGTGAGGACGTAATTCTCTTCTGACCATGTTTCATGTCGTAATTGGTGCGAGTGTTTGTGAGTGATACTAGCGTAACGTGGCATGTGACTTCTTTATGGATATTGCACCACACACCACAAATTTTCTCATAATTTCATTGTCATTTTCTTATCAAATTATTTGAGTTTAACTTGAGCTATACAGCATACAGTACATCAGTGGAGTGGTTTTAATTGTTTTATGTGTAAATAAAACTGAACGTTTTGCCTATTTACATTTTATCCTCATCTGTGCCTTCATTTCAGTAGTATTTTCCAGTTTTCAAACAAGATATTTTCATTGAATTGAAACATGATTACCATAATTTTCGCTGTATAAGTCGCAGTCTTTTGCATAAATTAGCACGCCTTTGACTTATACAGCAAAGCGACGTTTTTTTTTTTTTTTTAAATNTTTATAAACAATTTTTTTGGCTGAGATCTGACAAAATCATTAATTCTGACATGGAAAATATTGAACACTACCATTTTCAGCCACTAGGGGGCCCTCAACCGATACGGTAAGCCAAGTGACTCATTAATAGGTAAAAGTGGCTATTAATGAATCACTTGGCTTGCCATACCAAGACACCTTCGTCTCGCTCTGGAACTCCTGGAGCAAACGTCAAATCAGCTTCGTTTCACCGCGCCGCCCAGGCAAAATGCAGCTGATTTGATCGTTAAAGGAGCTGTATGTAACTTTTCTAACAATATACTGTATTTTTAACATATTTCTTCACTCTGTCACTACCTCCTGACATACTGATTTTAGACAAGTAATCTCTGAAAAAAACTATTGTCCCCTTGCTTCTCTAAAAGCATTTCTAAAAAGCCACAGTGACCCGCTGTTAACCAGCCAATAAAAACAGAGCTTGAATTTGAATCAGCCAATAAAAACAGAGCTTGAATTTGAATTTCAGCAGAGCAAGGGTAACAGAGCCATATATGGCTCTGAGGGGGAGGGACCAGAAACGTGTCTCTGTTCAAAATTTTCCTAAGTTCCAGCATGTTCCAGAAATTACATACTGAACCTTTAAAGTGCATTTATTAAGGAAAAGTTCAACTGAGACACACCTTTACTATGATGTTGATCAAACAAATAATTGTTTTTAGGTGATTACTTGTTAAACTTTGAAGAAATGCACATCCAGTCATCCCTTTATGTGCTCCTGCTTCCGCGAATCGGCTTTTGGAATGCAGCTGATTTGACCGTCAAAGTGCATTTATTAAGGAAAATTTTAAGGGTTTCCTGGTTTCCCTCTGTGAAATGGTCCTTTATTTTATTGAGATAATTATTATCTTATTCATAATTATTATCTTACTTGTTGAGCATGAGTCCTTTATCCTCATTTTGCTGTTTATTGTGCCTTCACAGAAAATCATCGGGGTGTTTAAGCCTAAAAACGAAGAACCTTACGGCCAGCTGAATCCCAAATGGACTAAGTGGCTCCAGAAACTGTGTTGTCCCTGCTGTTTCGGCCGTGATTGTTTGGTTCTGAACCAAGGTTACCTGTCAGAGGCCGGGGCCAGCCTGGTCAGTCAGAAACTGGAGCTCGATATTGTTCCCAGGACCAAGGTATTGACTCTACGTTGTAGAAGAACTTGTCCATGTCAGCTCAACAAGTATTTTTCTGTCTTCACACTATCATTCTGCATTTATTTTCTCTGATATAGAGACATTTACTGTATATTGTAAAGAGACTCCAAATATTAGAGCCATATTTGTATTTTTTATTTAGAATTCCTTTTATACAAAAAGTTAGATTTTACCTATTTAAGCCCAGCATTTAAGGTAAAAAAAATAACACACTTCTCCATGTTAGTTTCTTGGTCTGCTGTGAGTTTCGGCTACAAGGTTTAACCAGTCCTTTGAAAACTTTTCAACAAAAATTAGTCGAAACAAATCAAGTCTCAAGTTTTATTTAAATTAGACAAAAATATGATAGCATTTATACATTTAAACCCGTTGTAGTCCTGAATTCAAACATGCTTCATAATTTATCTCAACTTATCCAACAAAGTTCAGTCAGGTCCTCTGGACGTTTTCTTTTTTTGATGAGACGTTTCGTCCTTCATCCAAAGGACTTCATCAGTCCGAGAAGCCACAACAAATGCTATCCCACAAGCAGCACACTCACATAGAAGGTCAACCAGTTTGCTGGTGATAAGATGGTTTCTGGGGCCTGCCCTCTCCCCCGCCGACTCCTCTGTGGCAGCCATAGCCAAAGTGGTTCAAAACATCAAAGTTGTTGTTGATGCAGATGACCTGACTGAACTTTGTTGGATTTTTCACCTGGATTATTGAGCATGAACTTTGATGTTATCTCAACTTAAATTTGATTCAGTAATAAATACATTCCATTAACAGTTGTCATGGTCAAGCTTTTGAAAATACCTAATGTTTATTCTCACAACTCAATGTTCTGGTGCTGAAGATGCAAAGTGATGAAACTGTTAGGTGCTACTTTGTCTCATTCTTCCTACAAACGCATCTGAAAGTGTTTGACAGTATAGTTGTCATTGTTGCATTTTTTTAATATAAAAACTTCTCAGAATTCTCTATTTGGAGAAGCCACAGCACCATTTACTGTATTTAGCTTCCATCGTAAGATTTTAGACAATTTCCACGTTTTTATCGTTTGTCTTTAACAAATCCAAGATTTCAGCTTAAAACCTTACAACCGAGCTGACACAGAATCTTCCAAAAGCAACAAACCGTTTTTTTTCCGTTTCAGGTGGTGTACTTGGCAAGCGAAACGTTCAACTACAACGCTATCGACAGGGTGAAGTCCCGAGGAAAGAAGCTAGCTCTGGAGAAGGTGCCTAAGGTGGGCCAACGGTTCCACAGAATCGGACTGCCACCTAAGGTAAAGTAAAACAAAATGTTACTGCCCCGATCAGTTCAGCGTCTGTCAATATATGTCACCTAGTGTCTCTACAGTTCAGTAATAAATGTACAAATCCTCTAAACTTTCAAAAACAAAGAATTGATGCACTTAACACAAGTTCATTAAATGTCGTGTTATGCTGGAAAAACTAAAAAAACGCTAAGCATGATAGGAAAGAGAACACAGCCCACTCCCTTTAATCACTAAAAGAGTGGATTTTGTTGTCTTTCTCATAATGCTTAGCGGTTTTTTAAGCTATATTTTTATTGGGTGAGTTTTTAATTTGAAAATTGGTCATCTTTGCTTCAGAAGTTTGTCACAGTTTTTACATGCAGCCCAGCAGTACCACAATAATGCAAAAAATTCTTAAATTATTCATCAGGGCTATTCAATTGGCAGCCCAGGGGCCAAATCAGGTCCATGTGTGAGCCCCGTTTGGCCCACCAATGGGTTCATTTTTAACTAAAACTAGATTTTACTAGATTGTTGTTGGATGTAACTGGGACCCCGTGTACATAATCTCGTTTTCATCACATGTACCACATGCGGTGCAAATGACAATAAAGACTCTCTGACTCTCTCTCTCTCTGACTCTGATTTTAACTGGAAAACAAACTTACGTACCGTAATGACAATAACTGCTGGATATCCAGCCCCTGAACTCTTGGCTTTCATTAACTGTGGCCCCCTGAGCAATTGAAAAGCCCTGGTCTGGAAAGAGCAGGTCTCAATAGCCGTGTTTCCATCGAGGTTTCTAGATGCGCATTTTGAAGTATCGCATCAGAAAAGGTGAATGGAAATGGCAAGATTCGAATTTACCTCCTCAAATTTGCCAAAAAGTTGATACGCTTGCTTGAGGTGGTTTTTGGGTTTTTCGAAAGAGAGCTGATGCGCAAAATGAGAGATGGAAACAGATTTGCCCACTCAGTTCTGACGTAGCGAACATTCACGTCACATGACTTCGTCTCCGGACAACATGTAACATCGCTAAAACTAGTTGGCATGACAGAATAAATACAACTTGCCCGATAGCAACACATACCTGAAATATTCTCTCCATTTTGCCGAGATGTGTGGTCGGGTCCTGTTTTCAACCGCTACTTCCTGTTTACTGTAGACATGCGTAACGCTGACGTCTGACGTAATGACGCTGACGTCTGACGTAATGCCGCTTTGCGTGGCCTGGTGGATGCGCTTCAAGCCAGTTGATGGAAACACTTCTGCTTCGCATTAATTTTTATTTACATTTTTGCGAATTTTCAAAAATTCACTCAAAATTTGAATTGAAAATAGATGGAAACACGGTTAATGTGTAGTTCATGTAAATTTAAGCAATTTAAGCATTTTTTTCTTTATTGGGGCGGCTGTGGCTGAGTGGTTAGAGTGGTCGTCCTGCAATGGGAGAGTTGGAGGTTTGATTCCATCAGCAGTCACACGTTGAAGTGTCCTTGGGCAAGACACTGAACTCACTGCCTCCCATGTGTGTCCCCTCGGTGTATGAATGTGATCTAAAGCTCTGATTAATCTCTACAGAATAGATACAGATTAGATTTGTAGAGATCTAGTAAAGACTGTATGAATGTGTGTGTGGAGGTAAATGAGGGCAAAGATTGTGTTGTAAAGCACTTGGAGTATCTTGATTAGGTAGGAAGGCAGGCGCTATATGAATACCATTTACCATTTAGGTAAGAAACAGAACATCACCTCCTCCTCGTCTGAGGAGTTGGTTATAAAGTGTTTTTTGTTGTTCCGAAAAATGCAATAGCATATCCATCCATCCACCATCCATCCATCCATTCATTATCTTTACCCTCTTATTTCATGGGGATCACTGGTGTTCATATCCAGCAGTCACTGAGCGAGAGGCAGGGGACTCCTGGACAGGTCTCCAGTCCATCACAGGGACACATAGAAACAAACGAGACAAACAACCAACCGTTCACTCTCTCACTCTCACCTAGAGACAATTTAGAGTCACCAATCAGCCTAACATGCATGTTTTTGTTCTATGGGAGGAAACCGGAGTACCTGGAGAGAACCCACGCATGCACAGAGAGAACATGCAAACTCCAAACAGGATGGCCCCCTGTCCGGGATTCGATCCGGCGACCTCACTGAGAGGCAGCAGCTCTACCAACTGAGCCACCTTGCTGCCCGTAATAACAGCTCATGTAATAAAAGTTTAGCAAACATTCACTTTGTTTCTGCTTCTCTTCCTCCAGGTTGGCTCCTTCCAGCTCTTCGTTGACGGATACAAGGATGCAGATTTTTGGCTGCGCAAGTTTGAAGCAGAACCTCTGCCTGAAAACACCAATCGGCAACTGCAGCTGCAGTTCGAACGTCTCGTAGTCCTCGATTACATTATCAGAAACACAGGTTGGTAAACTACCGGTACTCTACGAAAAAAAGAATCCTTATATAATAAAGTCTTGATTTTATTTAGCAGTTGTTACATTGTTGAAGTTCCTGTCAAGGGTCACTGCTGAACAAAGGTTTGCCTTTTTGTAATCTAGACAGAGGAAATGACAACTGGTTGTTGAAGTATGACTGTCCCATGGATCCTGGCAATAAGGTGACACACACACACACACACACACACATCTGTGCAAAATTAGGCGCTCTGTCATTTATTTTAACCATTTAAAAATATTTAAATGTTGTGTAAAAAAAACAAAAAAGAAAACACAAGCGTGTTGATGTTAGAGTAGGCCTGTCACGATAACAAATTTTGCTGGGCGATTAATTGTCCCAGAAATTATTGCGATAAATTATAATATTGTTTGAAATTTGATAATAATTAGTAATTATTGTCAAATTTAAGAAGAAATGTTGGTTAATTTGTTTTGAGTGTAGTACCTTCTTTTGACCACCGGATGGCAGTTTAAGACTGTTTGAACTGAAGGATGGATAGCGAGGGAACAAGCATTATGTCTCTTTAAGAAAAATGGGAGTGAGGCCCTTTGACGTGACATAGGCTGTCTCTCTTCGGTTCTCAAAATGGCGGACGCTCGGTGTGATTTGAGCGCTTTAGCATAGCATTTTTCACACAAAGCTTTTATTAAAAACCAGTAAACAAGTTCTCAGCTGATTTTTGCAGAGAAAAGCTTTTTACATGAAGGTACGTGTTTCAACCGTGAATTTTGGAGCTTCGACAAGACAGAGGTTTTTTTCTGAGGTCGGCCTGTTATCTTAGCTTGTAGCTTAGCTTTTCAGCTTAGCCGTTTTTAACGATCCAAAAACACGATTTTGGACAGTTAAAATGGATCTTAAAGAGAAAGGGAGGTGTCAGTGAAGAGCACCGGAGTTGAACTTTTTGTCATCCAGTGTTTTCAGTAGAAAGAGAGAGACACGAAGAAACGATAAAGCCAGTAAATGAAAATGAGGTTGATAATTTTAATTTATCATGCGATTACCGGTAGTTGATTTATTGTTTATCACGACAGGCCTTTGTTAGAGGATTTACCTCACAGTGTTTTTTTTTTCTGCATAATGTAAACTAAACAAACCACATTGGTGACACCATAATGCCAAAGTTATGATGGACCGTTGCTTCTCTATAAGTTTAGCAACTGTATTGAGTCAGATTTTGGGGGGGTAAAATATTAATTGGGCCAAAAATAAATTGATGTCATTTTTTGGACAATGCAAGAGGATGGATGGATGGATGCTTGTTTGTATGTTTGTTTGTATTTATGTTTATTTTATTAATCCCAGGGGGAAACAATTTCCCTCTGGGATTAATAAAATATTTATTGAATCAATGCAAATATTAATCTTTGAAAACTACAAGCAAAGCCCTCAACAAATGTCACTGCTGCCGCTTCATGGCTCCTTGTAGGGTGCTGACCATACAAATGCATCTTTTTAAAATGCCTTTTCTAAAGAAATGTGTAATTTTTCAATAATAATTAATTTTCATGTCGTTGGTTGCTGTATAGTTCAGCAGTCTTACCTTAAAACCTTAAAAACAGCCAAAAAAGTAGTCTGATCTCCAACGACAAACTTTTTTCTTGCCAGTTTATTAACAAGTTAAAGTAAATAAAGATTGAAATTCTCAATGTTGACTTTTCACAGGTATTTTTTATCATATTGTAATTATTTAGAATTGTCTAGACCACTTTATTGATAATCATAGAATAGCTGTGTTGTGATATTAATATTTTTGGCCGTGTATTGAATAATTTAGGAATCTTATGATTCTCAGTCGTATTCAGGACAGGTATTGTTTAATGTTTCTCCTTTAATATACGGGTTATTGAATCTCACCTTTGATTCTGCTGTGTCAAACCTGTTGTGTGCATGCTTTTTGTTAAAGTAGTCTGATTCTCTCCAGGACACAGACTGGATAGTAGTAAAGGATCCCATCATCAAGTTAGCAGCCATAGACAACGGCCTCGCCTTCCCTCTCAAACACCCCGACTCCTGGAGAGCTTGTAAGAACTTACACCATACAAATAGTATTCGATCTGCGTTCATACGAAGTGGATATCACTAAAAACTGCTTAATTTTCTGATCAACAGACCCTTTTTACTGGGCATGGCTGTCCCAAGCCAAAGTTCCTTTCACAGAGGAACTCAGGGATTTAGTCCTTCCCAAACTTTCTGACCCAAACTTCATTAAAGACCTTGAAGAGGACCTCTACGAGCTATTTAAGGCAAGAAGGGCTTCATTTTATTCATTCAGCCTTTATTTTTTAGACTCAGAGTCACGAGGACTCATTTACAAGAGAGACCTGTTTTAGCTAAAACCACAGATGAGGTACACACAACAATAAACAGCCATAAAAAGTATATAAAATGAAAAGCAAATAAAATTATAGATATAAAACAAAATAAAATCAAGCTACATTATGAAACGAGGTAAAATACTAAAAACAGGAACATGTCTGCGTTGGTTTTTCCATTGAACTTAGCAGTTGTTTAAAATCCCTTAGAGGGGTCAAGGTCGAGAGCTTCAGGTCTTGTTGCAAGGTCTTCCAGGAAACAGGAGCGGAGTAAGAGAAGGCCTTTTTGCCGAGTTCAGTCCACACTGAGGGGACGCTGCAGGTAATGATGTCTTGAGAGCGCACGCTGTAGCTGCACTGACAACGTGACGTGGGAGGAGATGTATGAAGGCAGCAGACCAAGAAGTGATTTAAAGATGAAAATGTACCAGTGAGAGAGTCTGCGTGAAGTTAATGATGACCAGTTAACCAGAGAATACAGGGTTCAGTGGTGGGTACGGTAGTTAGAACCAGTTACAATTCTTAGTGCACCGTGATAGACAGTGTCCAACATGTAAATAATGTCACCGTAGTCTATGGAGGGTAGGAAAGTATCAGTTACAAGGTGTTTCCTACTATTCAGAGTTAGACAAGATCTATTTCTGAAAAAGAAACCCAGTTTTAATTTCAGTTTCTTTATCAAGTTTTCAACGTGAGGCTTAAAGGAGAGTTGCAAATCGACCAAAATACCCAAGTATTTGTAAGAGTCGACAAACTCAATAGGAACATCATTTGTAGATCAAATTGGAGGAAGGACTGCTGGTACTGACTTCCTGTTTGAAATCAACATCCCTTTGGTTTTATCAGCATTCAGCACCAGTTTGAGATGGAACAAATCTGACTGGATGATTTGGAATGCAGACTGCAAGAGCTGGAAAACCTTAGCAGCTGTTCTAGCTCGACAGTAAACAACTGTGTCATCAGCATAGAAATGTAAGGAGGCATCAGGAATGTTCTGACCTACATTATTTATGTATATTGTGAAGAGGGTGGGTCCTAATACCGAACCTTGTGGCACACCATTGTTAATAGTTAGGCAGCTGGAAGAAGTACCATTATGTTGAACACATTTCCTCCGATCTGAGAGATAAATAGAGAACCAACCAATGATGTGATCTGAGAGCTTATGACATAAGACGTCATGGTCCACAGTCTCAAAATCTTTAGACAGGTCTAAATAAAGTGCAGCACAATATGGTCAGGAAGGACTGCTGGTACGACTTCCTGTTTGAAAACATCATCCCTTTGGTTTTATCGGCGTTTAGCACCAGTTTTAGATGAAACACATCTGACTGAGTAATGTTGAATGCGGACCATAAAAACTGGAAAACCTTAGCAACTGATTTAGCTCAACAATAGACAACTGTGTCATCAGCATAGAGATGCTGACGATACATTCATCATAGCTACGTTGACGCATGAACAGTATCGGATGTTAAAACAATGACGCATTTTGGTGACCGTCGCTCATACTGTGTCTTACAGAAAGATCCTGGTTTCGACAGGGGACAGTTTCATAAACAAGTATCTGTGATGAGAGGCCAGGTGGGTCTGCTTCTCTATCGACCCAAGTTTGAATCAGTACAAATTGCAACCAACGTCCCTGCTGTACACCGAACTAAATCTTTTCTGTCTTTAGATCTTGAATCTGACCCAAGCCCTGAAGGACGGTAAATCACCCCTCCAGTTGGTCCAGATGCCGCCAGTTATTGTTGAAACGGCTCGAGCACCCCAGAGAGCAAA
>JBBPBX010050797.1:0-24833 GCA_038048925.1 Garcialebias charrua
GTACTGCAACATCACTGACACATAGCCAAAAAGACCCAGCTGAAGCTACACACAAGCAGAAACACACACTTCATCACACAGGAGATTCACTAAACGTTTATGAGCACACACAGACAAACTATAGAGCAGCACTGGCCCAGACCGCACATACTTTCCCATGCTGATGGAGGAGTTTTATAAACTCAGCCTCTTCTCCTTGCCTCATTTTTGGGTAAGACGCAAAATTATTTTGGAAACACACCAGAGGTCTTTATAAAGGACTTAACTGATGATTCAGATTGTTATAGTTGGAATGTGAACAAAGTACAAATATACATCACAGGGGACATTAGCTCTCACCAAATGTGTCTTATTCTTTTCCTCCCTCGCAAGTTCATAAAACATCATCAGATTACAAGAGCAGAAGAGGGTGAATCCAAAGGCAAAAAATAAAGAAGCAGAACAAACTCGAGGAGACACGAACATATGTTTAAACTAATTGTGAAACCAAAATACTTTAAGTGTGTACGTTCTGACAGAGCATTTCTCAGCTTGTGAAAAACGTATGTTCTGCTGCAATAAAGCAGAAAGACAAGAGTAAGCAGGCAAGACTTCAGAAGAAAAGACTGCACCGCAATCTAAAAACACAGCTACAGCATTTCACAAGGTTGGAGGAGAAAAAAGAAAAACACCATTAAACACAATGACATCTGAAAAGGAAGAAATCAAGATGGTCAGTCTGTAAACTTACCTTTGAAATTCCCTTGACAAACACACCGTTTGGACCCCTTTCCATTGAAACTCAGTATTAAACCCAGAGAATAAATGAACTCGATGGTTTCTTAATTGTTATCATTTAAAGGCCCACTTCATGTGAGGGAACAAAGAGTTAACTTACCAAGAATAAGCCAAAGAGGCTCTAAGGTTTCCTTTAGTTACACTGCTGAAACATGTTGAGTTTATAAGGCTATAATGTTGTTTTCCCACTTATGAAAGGCTAATACAAACAGGTTTTTTAAAAAAAAATCTTTTTAATTTGGGGTGCATCTGTTATCTACTTTAATTGGGTTTACGATGCAATACCATAACTTGACCTGCATAATTCATTGACCAAGCTAACATTTCCTGAAGTAGGAAATCTGGCTCTGGTGGAGATTACCTGAGACTGATAATGCTTGAATAGGATTCATCTAAATAGTAAGACCAAGCTTGAGTAAAACCCAAAGAACAAGATAAAAATAAATTTAAAAAAAGCACAAGCTAATGTACTTCGTTCATCACTCCTCCTCCCTATTATTCGTAAAAATAATGGCTTAAAAGAAGCTGGGATATATGAGCACCTTTTCCCTTCATTTTTCTGATAATCCCATACTTTTTGCATTTCTTGTTCCTCTCTATGCTTATTGAACAAATCCCCTGTTCCAGCTCTCTCTAATCGCATTACCTCCTAAGGTGTTCTGCACTCAGGGTAACTAAAACTCACTAGTGCCAAAACAGTACTCTAAAATATAGTGCTGACTGCCAACTAAACATTCATGCAGTCATACACTTACAGTATCTCTCTTTCTGAGACACATGCATAAATGAACGAATACACAAAAACAATAAAAGATGCCAATTATCATTTTAGATACCACTGAGCAGTTACAGATGGTGCAAGCCGCAAGGGAACAACATCTGACTAAAGCAGAGCATGACCTCGCTTATATCAACCAGAGCAAGCCTGGGAAAAGAAACAGTCATTTCTCAATATATCGTGCTGCTTTTCTGCACCTCAGCCATGAAAAAACAGATAACAGGAAGAAAATGGAGAACTGAAGAGGGGAGAAGAGGCAGAAGTCATGAAAGAAAGGAAGCCATATTAAGCCAGAGCTTGGAGTGCATTCCCCACTTGAAAAGGATAGCCTCTACATCGAAGTTATAAACAGGATTTCACTCATTGAATAGCCTTGATTTTTGTTGATCCACATTTATTGAAGGTTTATGGGTTCTTTTTGGTAGTTAGGCAGGCAGTTAGTTATCTGCAGTTAGCTTCAGTTAGCTGAAAAACCTCAAAAGAAAAATACAAATACGGCTATTACTCGCTTAAAATAACAAAATAAACATATTGTGACATTATTTTCAGCAATTTTTTAACTATATAATTAGCATATTTACCAAAATGTTTGTTCATTTTTTTCTCATAGTTAAAGCACTTTAGCCATAATTCTACACATGAATAAATAAATATATAACTACATAAAGAAATAATCAATCAGATTTAAATACATGTTTGGATAAATATTTTCCCTAGACAAATCCCCTAGTGCTTTTTCAACATATCTCTACCAAATCATAAACATTGAACTCCAAGTGTATTTTCTTCTTATTTTTTTTCCTTTACTTTTCCTTTTTTTTAACAAAATATAATTACAAAATACTCAACCACATGAAACATAACTCTACTCCACACTACAATCAAGAAGAGAATAAAAAGTCCATGCACTGCTTTGGTAAATTTGATCAATCTACAGCAATTTGGTGCTTACCGGCTGTCCTTCATAGGTTGCAGTAGGCTGTTTGCACAGATACAATTTCAGGTGAGCTTCACTTCTTACCCTGGTTCTGCAGTCTCAGTCCAAACAAGAGTGACAGATCTGTCACCTCCAGAAATACCTGCTTGCTTTGATTGCTAATTGGTTCCACCTAGGCCTCCTCACTGAGCAGCAGAGAGGAGTGACAGGGAGGAGCAGCAGCCAGGTAGTTTGCCATAACACCTCCCACTCGATCTTTCCACGGAATCCCTGGAAAGACCGCAGAAACATTACAGCAAACTACATGTCAGTTCTAGACTTGTTCCTCCACTGGCAACAAAACAACCAGGCGCCGAACATCTCTGTGCAAGATTGTCGTTTGGGTAGTTTCTTCCAGGGCTCTGGTCCTAGGCTGTCTTGGTGTGTGTCTTATCACAGGGATGCAGGAGCCTTGGACTACTTTAACATCCACATCTCGGACGATGCCCTTAGCGTCCTGATTGACACTCTTGACCCGTCCTAACTTGAATTGGCCTCGTATTGCGTTTTGGTCACACAGCCAAACAATGTCTCCAACAGTGACGTTTCGCTGTGAAGTGTGCCATTTGCTTCTCACAAATAAGTTTGGACCGGCAAGTTGGCTCCATGACTTCCAGAATCTGTTGACATGAAGCTGCATCTCTCGAAGTCTTTTGTAAGGGTAGCTTGCAAAGTCAAATGTTCTGATGTCACCACTTGGAGATGCACGTCCCAAGAGGAGTGTGTTGGGCGATAGATATTGGATGCAGTCTTCACCGCTCTGCGCTTAGGCATTTATAGGACGTTCGTTGGAGAGGTTGGCAGCAAGTTGGAGAGCTGTCTGGAGCTCATTGTAATTAAGACCAGTCTTGGTGCCTAAGCTCTGGAATGCCTTCTTGACTATGCGGACAGCGGCTTCAGCAGCGCCGTTGCGGTGAGGTGAGTCAGCTGGATTAATTTTCCACTCCCACTGAGTGCCTTTCTGAGCCGATATCTCCTCTATTGCAGCTTTGTCTTGAGATTCCAAGAACTGGTATAGCTCTCTCAATACAGGTTTGGCCCCAATGAAGTTTGTTCCTGGATCAGACCAGATTTTTCTTGGGTGTCCTCTAATTGATGTGAACCGCTGGTATGTCATCAAAAAACTTTCCGTTGACATTGTGTCTACCAGGTCTACGTGAACTACTGACTATACAGCTGAAAACGACACCCCATACTTTCATCGAGGTTCTTTTCTTAATTACGTCTTTGACAAGGTATGGTCCAAATAATTCAACTGCTGTGAACTCAAATGGAGCCGCAGGTAAGGTTCTTTCAGGAGGTAGATCACCCATTATTTGTTGGCACCTTCTTGCTTTGTACTTTTTGCAGATAAGGCAGTTTTTCACTACTTTTTGGGCGAGTCTCCTTCCTTGAATGACCCAAGCTTTTCTCCTCATTTTCAGCAGGGTCGCAGCCACACCTTCATGACCGTCGTTGTGTGCCTCCCGTGCCAACAAGGTAGAGACCCACACATGGGAAGGTAGGAGGGGAACTGCCATGCCGTCGTCTCTGAAACCATGAATTCTTCCACCACAGACTAGTAACCCTGTCTCT
Source organism: Garcialebias charrua (assembly GCA_038048925.1). Taxonomy (NCBI): domain Eukaryota; kingdom Metazoa; phylum Chordata; class Actinopteri; order Cyprinodontiformes; family Rivulidae; genus Garcialebias; species Garcialebias charrua. The sequence continues at coordinate 4,107 of JBBPBX010050797.1, forward strand.
GCCTCTTGGTACACCACCAAGCGGTCTGTGGTGGTAGCAGGGAGGGTCAACCCCTCTTGGGCAGCGTGACAAATATCCCTGAACGTATCACGACGTTCGGTGGCAGTGATGACCCCATTTGTTGGCACCAACTCCCACTTTGGTGTCTTTATGGACTTGTTTCCGAATATAAATTTTCTGGCAGCTCTCCACACAAAAGCAATAGTTTTGACCAAGCGCATTAGGTTACTAAAGCGTCTTTCATCAATCAAGTTTTTGACAGTTGCACCGGCAGGAAATGTCCGCTTAGGACTTTGCATACTTTTCTTTGCTTGAGCTCTAGTGAGTACTGCTACAAATGACTTCTTTTGCATGTTGTTAATGCTTTCTCGGGCAGCCGCAGACACCTCTTCTGCTGACATGATGGGCCACTCACCCTCAGGGAGCTATAAGAACTTTGGCCCTTGCTGCCACTCTGAATTGGCATCAAGTTCTTTTGGCCTAGCTCCTCGAGTGACAATGTCAGCTACATTGAGCTGTCCAGGGATCCACCACCAGTCTTGTAATCGTGTGCTGCTTTGAATTTCTCCAATCCTATTAGCAAAGAAAGTCCGGAACCCATAGCTCTCACGCTGGATGGCTCCAAGAATCGTTTGGCTGTCCAGCAAATGGTACCACTGGCTGACTTTGATCTGCGTATGCAGCTCAAAATATTTTTTAAGACGGCTTGCAAAAACTGCACCACAAAGCTCTGCTTTGACTGCATCTCCTTTCTGGTCTAGAGGTGTCAGTTTTGCTTTTGACTCCACTAGTCGAACTGTTATTCGCTTGAAGTAGTTCCACCGTAGGTAGAGAACAGCACCATACGAATTTTCGCTGCCGTCTGAAAAGGTGACTGCAATGGGTTCAGTTGTAGCATCTGGAGGAGTAAGGGCTCTTGTGAACTTTATTTTACTTAGCTGGACGTACTCCTCAAATAGATCCACTGCATCTCTGTGGAGTTCATCAGATAAGGCAAGGTCCCATGTATCTTTGACAATGTCACACCTTGGTTTTGCCTCCTGGAATGCTCTTCGAACCAAGATGGTTCCTTTTTGTTTTGCTGGCGTAGTCAAGCCGATTGGGTCATATAAACCAGCAACTTGACTCAACAATTCACGTCTTGTCAATGGGTCTGGTGTTTTCATTCGTACTTCTTCGAGCAGTAAATCATGGCCGAGTCTCATTTTTTTCTTCCGCTTTGAGAAGTTGATTTTTACCATGACGTACAACTTGTCCTCGTCCGCGATGTAGCCGAGGCCAAGTGCCTTGTTGTCTTCCTCCTTTAGTTGGTTTGGCAGGGCAATCATCTTTGGTGATGCCTTCCTTTCCTCTCCTTTACTTTGGCCTGAGAAGACCCACGGCTTCAGCTCAAATCCTCCTGCTTTCAGAATATACTCTATATTCTTTGTGATTACCTCAAGTCTTTCACGACAGTTGTGGGATGTTAATATGTCATCTACATAGCTGTGCTCATGTAGTACTTGACATTCATCCTTCAGATGGCTGAATTGAGGTAAGTTTGCCGTCTCTCTCATGGCGAGTTGCGCTATACAACCTGCTGGTTTATCTCCGATGTTTACCCTTGTGATTGCGTACTCTCCCAGCTCTTCATCCTCCGAATCACGCCACAAGAACCGGTGTAGATGGACCTCTCGCTCCTCAAGCCAGACAGAATTGTACAGTTTTTTGATGTCTCCTAGAGCAGCAAAGGAGCCTTGACGGAACTTGAGGAGGACAGCTCGGATTGGATTGAGGACATCAGGACCTTTCAACAGCAGATCATTTAGACTTTGGCCTTTATACTGTTGACTGCTGTTCCAGACGAGTCTCACTGGAGTTGTAACAGAGTGTGGGTTGGGAGCAATGAGATGACTTATGTACCAGACAGGTCCCTTCCAGGTCAATAGATCCTCCTCAGCCAGCTTTTTTGCAGTCCAGCGGTCAACCATCTCATGAACTTGAGCACTATAGGCCTTCTTCCACTGCGGTTCCTTGGCTAATTGTCTCTCTGTTCTGAGAAAGGTTGACTCCACTGTTCTTTTATTGTTTGCCAATGTTAAGGGATCTTTGAACCATGGGTAGCTTGCATGCCAATGAGGACCATCAGTGTGGTCATCAGCACCAGCATATGTCAGTCCGTTCTTCACCACTTCTAACTCTCTTTCTTCAGCCAAGGTCATTTCTTTGCCACCAGGTTAGCAATTGCCACAGCGGCAGCTTCCGCATTTTGGGGTGCAAGCAGCACCTATACTATCCCACTTCCACCACTCAAGAAAATCATGAGTGGTAGCACCAGAACTAACATGCTTGACGGTAGGTAAGGAGCAGACACGTTCTTTATACATCATTACAGCAGTTCTCATAGACCTTGCAAAGTGCATTCTAGATTTGTGCGCTGTAATTATAGCCTCTTCATACAGCCCAGGGTGCGCTCCTGCGACTGTCTTTCCCAATGGTCCGTCCCATAATACAAGATCTCCAACAGCGCATATCTTCTGTGGAACCAGACGCCCTTCTTTATGGCTTATTAACAGCTGTATTTATTTTGGTCTCACTAGTTCACTGAGAGGGACGTTGGGGAAGAACTCTTGCAGTGTCTTGGCACTCACATGTTGGTGGATATCTGCGATGCTGTCTAAACCATAGCAGAGGAGTTGGTGGGACCTGAAATTTCCCCTTTCTGTTTTGACTCGGATCTTTAGGAGGTAACGTCTTGTAGTAACTTGAACTTTCATTCCTCCCACACCGTGGACAACAAGGGTTATAGCTTCACTTCTCAGGTTTAATCGATCAGCTGCTTTATGTGTTATATAATTTGTATCTGATGCTAGATCAATTAGGGTCCCAATTTTTTGTCCTGCATTTGCTGTGACCTCTAATAGCATCATAATGACAGGCCACTCCACTAAAGCATTCTTTGCTAGAAGGTTGGGCTGATTAGACACAAGAGATGTTTTAGCCACCACGTTACAGAAAACATGGCGGCACTTTTCTGCCTGTTCAGGTGGGAGGCTTTTAATAAAGTCTTGTTGGGCTTGAGTGTAACGGTCTCCTACATCACCTCCCACTGTGCTGTCTTTGTGCCTCTGAACAGAATGGCCCCTAGACACTTCAGCCCCTGGGCAAAGATAATAATGGTGCTCTGCAGTGTGTTGCTCTTTGCAGTCTGGTCGCCTACACAGGAAATCAGTTTTACAGTATCCAACTCCACTGTGAACGTCAAGACATTTTTTGCAGGCCCCCAGCTTCTTGACAGCTTCCCTCTTTTCTGACAGCTTAAGCGTACAAAATTTTTGGCAAAAATACAGCCTTTTGTGCTTTGCGTCTCCACAGACCACACAACCTTGAGATATGTTTGTTGGTTGGGTAGCTGTTCTGGTCCGGGCTTGCCGAGGTTCAGACCTTGGTTTTGACTCCTCCTCCTTCAGCTGATCCAGCTTTTCATAGATGGCTTCTTGACCTTTAAGAAATGTCAGGAGGTAGTCAAATCGTTTGTCCTCTTCAGCCTCTCTCCCTTTGCTGGCTACGTGGAGAAGCCATTCCTTTTTCAGGCCATCCGGAAGTTTACTCTCTACAGGTAGTCCCCGACTTACGATCGCTCTGACCTACGAGGTCCCGGACTTACGAGCTAGCGAATTTTTGGAAAAAACGCAAAAAATACAGAGTTTTTCTGTGTTTTTTCACCACAGTTCGTTAGCTAAACATGTGGACACACGTTTCCGATCATTTTTATGCACTCGTAAGCAGTTTTTCGATGAAAAACGAGTGTTTGTAGTCGCGCTAGCAAAACCGTTCCAACTTACGAGCGAAATTCCGGACTTACGAGACACGTGGCGGTCGTTCCGAATTACGAGATTTCCATGTTACGAGCAACTCGTAACGGAACTCGCTCGTAAGTCGGGGACTACCTGTATTGCTTTTGTTATAAGTGGGTTCTTTATAGCACCGGTTGCACCAAGTTCTTTAAGGTCAATCAGAGCCGTTTCTACAGTTTGGATTAACTCGACTATCTTCTTGGGCTGGTTGCCTCTAACTGGTGGAACCATCTGGAGCTCCTCCACTATCTCAAGGGCAATAGTTGTTTTGTTTCCAAAGCGGTTCTCTAGGGCCCCGTTTACACTGCAGGCAAATCTGACCCAAATCTGATTTTTTGCCCCATCTGACCCATATCTGATTTTTTAATGACAGTCTGAACGTACCAAATCCGATTTTTTCAAATGTGACCCAGGCCGTTTCAGTATGTGGTTTTAAATCAGATATATATCTGATGTTTTCAAAGCGACTGCAGTCTGAACGCTCATGTGACTTACATCTGACTTTTTCAGAACACGTGCGGCTCATTTAATTGAGCCCGCGCGTGTTTGTACAGACACAAAGGAGACACGCAGCTCAGAGCGGGGTGGGGGCTAGCGGGGGGAGACCAGCTCTCTGTAGCTAGAGCGGGGTGGGGGCTAGCGGGGGGGACAGCTCTCTGTACTTGCAGCGACGCACACACCACTCGCTTGCTTTCTTCTCAGTTTTTGCCTTTCATTTTTGGATGTTTAGCTCTCCCCGATTGGAGAACAACTTCAAAATTACGAACACACACTGAAAACTGTTGCGCGCGTCCATGTTTACTTCCTCAAAGCGTCAGGACAAAAACAAGCGACCAGCCCCATGAAAACAAGCCCAAACAAGCAACTCGCAGCCTGCATGTCACGTCACGCAGGCTGACACATGAGCCGCAGCGCGGATCCAAAAGAGAAATGGAGCAGAACACAGCTGAAGCTCAATTTTTTATATTTCATCACATCTACAGCTGCACTGATGTTTTCTTCTGCGCATGCAGGTCACTTCTGCAACGTAGAGCGTTCACACTGGAGTCATGCCAGGTCTGATGCAGGTCGCATTTAAAATGTAGTGTGAACGTTCACACCAAAAGATCTGATTTTTTTTAAATCGGAATTGAGCATTAAGACCTGCAGTGTGAACGTAGCCTCTGACCCGAAATATCTCATCAGCTGTTGTGTAGTTTGTGAGACGATGGTCTCGTACTATTTTTTCATCCACACAGTCTAGTAGATGAAATTTTTTAATCTCTTCGGATCCGGTAGGTTCTTCTTGCATCTGAAGTGCTTCCCAATCTTTTTTCCACTGATGAAACACTCTGCGAATGCCAGTGAACTTTGGGAGAGCAGCAGGCTTTAGTCTAATGGCTGGTGGGGCCGGGAAGATCGTTGAAGTACTCAATCTGCTGGCTCCTTCTTTGGTTTGTACTTCTATGCTCTTCTTAATTCCAGTCTTGGCAATATAGTTTCGAGGCCTCTGATCCGGCTCAGGAACTGATGTTGCTCTGCACGTGGAGCCCAGCATTTCCAATGTTTATGCACCGCTGTTGCTGTCTTCACCAATTTTTGCAGATGTTCTATTATGAACTCGTACGCAACTGTGTCTTTTCTTGGGTCCACAGCATCCACATGATCAGCATGTAACTCTGCAGTTGTGACTGCCTGTGTCAGTTCATACTCTCCAAAATTTTCCCACAGTGTGTTTTGTATGAGATCTTTTAGTTCTTCCATCTTTTTCTCACACTCTGTGGTGGTTTTATCTAGGGCTGCAACAACGAATCGATAAAATCGATAAAAATCAATTTTTAAAAGTGTTGGCAACGATTTTCATCATCGATTCGTTGTGTCGCGCGATTATGCATCTTTCACGGCGCCGCGGAGCTGTTTTGTTCATAGATATCATATATAGAACACTAGATACCGCATGGCCCGCTCTCGCCTATTGGAGCTGACGAGATTTCAGGCAGCCATCTTGGGGGTGGCCACCGCTCCACTCAGCCTTATATATTTGGCTGGCACAATAAAGTATCAGCGCATTTAATCAATCACAACACGCTGAATAGTAATGCTATTGTCACAAATTTAAATTTTAGGCATACAGCTATTAAAACTGCATTTATAGGAACGTATAGTTTAGCATATTTAAATATTTTTTGGTGGAATACAATACTGTACTTTAATATATGTTTAGCAAGACACAACCAAAGATGCAATTTATTCACACACACATTATACATATTCAGATACTGTAATAATACATATATATTCAGATAAGCATATATATAACTATATAAAAACATTCTACAGTATATATATATATATATCTATATATATATATATATACTGTATAAAACATATATATATAATATATATACTGTTGTTACGACCGGTGAGGATCAAAACACATTTGAAGGACGCAGGACACAAGGAAAATGGTTTAACAGAAGTTTTATTAACTAAACTAAAGTCCGGTCAAGGATGAAGTCATCTGCAGCAGCTCCCTCTGGTCAGGAACCACCACCAGCTTCTCCTGGCATCCCACGTCACAAACAAAAGAAACAAAGTTCAACTGAGAGATGGGTTGGGGTAAAGCGGCCAAAAGGAAAATAAAGCTGCCCAACAGAGCCAACTCTATACAGAGCCGGCGAACCCTGTTAGACAGCGGGCTACCTCTACCAAAACTCTAGGCCTACAGGATGTAAAACAAAAACAATAGCGAAAACTAGACTACCGCTTTACCCAACCAAAAGTAATGAAAGGAATTATGTTACAACAACAAAAAGGCACGAGCCCCCACACACAGCTGCCTCTAACAGACAGCCACCAGAGCCCTCAGACTCTGAGACTCAAAAACCTCCAACACTTCAGCTCAGGTCCTCTACTCTAGGTCACTAGAGTCCACACAAGCACAAATGTACTCTACTAACCCACTCCAGAATGAAGTGTACCAACAATCACTGTCTAGTGGTCAACACAACCTGGGAGGGTGGAGAAACTCCCAGTCTACCAAACAATCAAGCAGCAGGCTTCCACTGCTGACTGTAATATTATTTTAATGTCCTCTAAACACCAAAACCTCACATACCTGCACACACCTCCTCTATTCTCCACACTGTCCAAAACCTCCACTAACCATAACCTCCACCAACCATAACCTCCACCAACCATAACCTCCACCAACCATAACCTCCACCAACCATAAGCTCCACACATTCTGGCTTGAGCTCAGTGCATTTAAAGAGAGAGAAAGAGAGTCAGCAGGTGTTGCAGCTCAGCTAATCAAGCCTGATTGAAGCTGAGTAAAAAAAGTGCAGCAGGAGTAGGCTGCAGACAGCAGGTGACCAAAAATCCCTTCAGGATACATAACATTCCCACCGCTAAATGTTTTGTATGGGGTGATGTATATGTTAAGTAAAAACATTGTACATGACCCATATAAAACAGTGAGGTTACATGTAACGGTCCTCATCACTCAAACAGACTAAAAACCTCATTAAAAACTAGTCTGTCAAACCGCTTGCATCTAATCTACAGGTACACTCAAAAGGTTTGAAAGCCAAAACAACGTCTTGGGTCTGGTTGTACCCTAAAAAGCTTTCGTTTCGTCTGACAAATACTAACAACATCTCTGAAGTGGTCAACCAGTGAAGAAGAGAGTCGACTTTTATTTTCTGACGGGAAGGAATTGTTCTCCTCCGTACCAGCACTGGTTAGTACTGGACTGCTCTCCTCATTCACCTTCTGGTCAGGAGTAACCGGTTTTTCTTCAGCTACTCTGAAAACACACGAGAAAATGTTAGAAAAGGGGTTGTACACAACATGATGTTGTAGTAGCTCACGTGGCACAGTCAGGAACAATTTTTTTTTCACATAGTCGTCTTCTGCTTCGTGTTGAGGGGATGGTCCCACATCATCCAACAACAGTCTTTCATTTTCCTCTGTATTTGTTGAAACTGGACACAGTGGAACAGGAGGAATAGTCAGGTGTGGAGCCACCTCCTTCAAGTTCTTTAGGTCCTCACTTGACTGAACTAGGAGTAGTTCAGCGTCAAACAACTGTGAAAAACAGTCACCGAGATCGTCATCTCCTTCTTGAAGATGAAGCAAGAGTTTCACCTCCTCCACTGAAATCGGTTTTTCTTCACAGTCCATCAGGAAGCTGTTACTCAAAACCAACTCATCCTCTTCTTTCTCCAGTCGATGTTCTTGAAGCGCCACCTCCTGTAGAAGTGGCTCTCCTGCTTGAGTGAAAAGCTCTGGTGTCACCTTTAGATGACACACAGTGGGACACGAACGTTGCTTCTCCAGTTCAGCTTTGAGCTTTAATTCTCTCTGTGACTCCTGTCTTTCTTGTTCCAGAAGACGCTTCTTCTCTTCCTGAGCAGCTTGAAATCTCTCCAAAGCAGCTTGTCGTTCTTGTTCCTGTTTTTTTAAAAACAAAAGTTCACGCTCTTGTTTTTCTTTTAAGGCAGCTCGCTCCAGCTCAAAAGCAGCTCGCTTCTCTTCAAGCTCCTTTCTCCTCAAGGCAATCCATTCATCATGTTCTGCTTTCCTCAAAGCAGATTCTTTTCTTAGACGCTCTTGTTCATTAAGCTCAGGAAATATCCCAAGCTGGACCAATTCACAAAGTAGTTCACTCCCCATCCATTCACCATCAGCATATTTTCTGACGTCAATCTTATAATGGTTTGCAACACTTAGCATTTGATCTCTTGTGCAGTCTGCAAAGACCTGCACTGTAGGCTGTTCAATAAATGTCTTTAAATTGAACGCCATGATGCAGACAAACAGTTTTTAAGCTGTACCCTTCTTCAAATGACTTTCACTGTAAACAGCAAAATCCCAGATGCATTTGAACGTAGCACAATGCAAAAAACAAACACACACACACAGCTGCGTGTCTCAGCTCAATCAGCAACCAGGAGCTGGTCCTGTCAGCTCCAGAGAGAGTGCAAACTACAGCCCACAGCTGTCAAAACACCAAATGTAAAAAGGAGCAGCTAATTCTATGCTGTCCAAAAAACACTTAGCTTCAAAAAGCTTCACAACACTCTCAAGATTACATGAGCTGTCTAAAAACTCAAGTGCTTCACAGAAACACTCCAACAAGTTTGTCCTGTGCAGACAAGCAGATGAGCAGACAACTCAAAAACACAACACCTTACAAACAAGCCCCCAATACTAATTCAGATCCCGGACGAGCCCCCAATAAATATGTTACGATCCAACAAAGATCAAAACATATTTAATGGACACAGGACACAAGGAAAAGGTTTAACAAATTTATTAAAGGAAAAGGGTCATCTGTAGGAGGGGAACCACCTCCAGCTTCTCCAGGCGTCCCACGTCCTAAAAAAAAAGAAAGTTCAACCGAAAGGTGGGTTTGGATAAAGCGGCCCAAAGAAAAATAAAGCTGCCCAACAGAGCCAACTCTATACAGAGCCGGCGAACCCTGTTAGACAGCGGGCTACCTCTACCAAAACTCTAGGCCTACAGGATGTAAAACCAAAAGAATAGCGAAAACTAGACTACCGCTTTACCCAACCAAAAGTAATGAAAGGAATTATGTTACAACAAAAAAAAGGCACGAGCCCCCACACACAGCTGCCTCTAACAGACAGCCACCAGATCCCTCAGACTCTGAGACTCAAAAAAAAACCTCCAACACTCAGCTCAGGTCCTCTACTCTATGTCACCAGAGTCCACACAAGCACAAATGTACTCTATAAACCCACTCCAGAATGAAGTGTACCAACAATCACTGTCTAGTGATCAACAAAACCTGGGAGGGTGGAGAAACTCCCAGTCTACCAAACAATCAAGCAGCAGACTTCCACTGCTGACTGTAATATTATTTTAATGTCCTCTAAACACCAAAACCTCACATACCTGCACACAACTCCTCTATTCTCCACACTGTCCAAAACCTCCACTGTCCAAAACCTCCACTAACCATAACCTCCACACATTCTGGCTTGAGCTCAGTACATTTAAAGGGAGAGAGAGAGAGAGTCAGCAGGTGTTGCAGCTCAGCTAATCAAGCCTGATTGAAGCTGAGTAAAAAAAAAGGTGCAACAGGAGTAGGCTGCAGACAGCAAGTGACCAAAACAAAACTGAGGTTTTAAACTAAGGTTAATCCCTTCAGGATACATAACAACAAGACAATGGTTGCTTCGTTTTTAACATGTAACATTGTTTATTGTGCTGTCCTTGTTCAAATAAACTTGAATGAATGAAATGAAAAAGATAAACACAAAGATACCACTTTAAAATTTGTATCGTACAAAGAAACGACAAATACAGAGATTGAATGTTTAAAAACTGATATACAGTCGCAAACAAAAACATATGAAGAAAGCATTCGTTCCAGAGAACAAAAGTATGAGGAGTCTGAAAGAGAGAATGAAAAATTACAACAACAGGTACAGTCGCTGTCTAAAACACTAAAAGACAGCATGGGACAAAGAGAAGAAGCTCACAACCTGTGCACAAGGTTGAAAGTTGAGTATGATAAATTACAAGAACAAATAAAAGGGAGCACTCAATTCGAGGAACACAAAAAACTCAGTGAACAGTGTACAACGTTACAAACTGAAATTGAATGTTTACGCAGAGAATTGAATGTAAGTAAGGCGGAACTGACCTTAACTAAAGAAAACCTTTTTAAAGAAAGGGAAAGGTGGGTGGATGTTGTGGCAAAGCAGTCTCAAGGCTTCCCACCCCCACCCCCACCACCTCCACCCGGTGATGCAGAACAGCTCATCGTACCTGTTAAGACCCGTCAGTCGGAACAGGGATATGCACACTCAACAACAACACCTGCACCGGGATCACAGGTAAATGGGAATAACAATGGTCCTCAACTTTCTATTCCAATACCTGAAATCCAAAAGCTTTCAAGATACATTCAACACTTTGATCCAGGCCCGTTGGGTTCAATCCACACTAAGGCCTACCTAGATTCCCTTGACTTCCAACTGAGTAATTTTCCAAATGCTACTGCTGATGATAAAATTGCGCTGATCAGACTCACCGCAGACTGGAACGTGTATGCCTTCATTGTTCGCCAACCAGACGCCATAAAAAAAGATTACAATCTTTTGCGTGATACTCTTATACAAGAGTTCACTCCCAACATGGGACCTGGTGGCTATCCAGATGCCGAGAAGGTCGTGCAAGGAAAAAATGAACATCCACAGGCGTATTACCAGAGAATGTTCCAGGCTTTCTTTGGTAATCGCAATGATCCGGGCATGGAGGACGAGGTAGGTTTTAAATACCTTTTCGAAAAAATCTCCACCCTGATATAAAACTGTCAGTACAAGTGATGGCTAATTTCAGAGTAAAAACCATCAATGAAATGAAACAATGTGCCATAAATGTTTTTGAGGCCCACACGGAATGTAGAGCACCCGTAGAGGTGTTCACAAGTGCGAAGGCCGAATCCCAATCGCTAGAGCTGGAAGGGACGCAAGCATCAGCTCCCTATCCTATAAAAGGTGAGAAGAAACAGATCTTTCAACCTGACAAACCACAAAATGAAGGTGTCCGCTGGAAAAAGAACCCAAAGTAGTTCAAGCCGAACACAGAGGGTGAACACAAGGATCAAAAGGGGGGTGCACGTCCAAAGAGTAAAGATTATGGGTACAAAGGTAACCCATATAACCAAGGGTGGTCCCCAACAGGTATTCCCGAACCAAAGGTGGTCCCAACAGGTACCCCCGAACCAAGGGTGGTCCCAACAGGTCCCCCCGAACCAAGGGTGGTCCCAGAGGGGACCCCCGAAACCAGGGTGGTCCCGGAAGGGACCCCCGAGCCGTGGACCTGCTCATCCTGCACCTCAGACGGATCAATCTGAGATCAGAAAACAATCTCAAAAGTCCCAGAAAAAGGGCCCTAAACCTATGAATGCAGAAGATTCAGCGATACTACGTCTGATGGTAGAAAATTTCAAAAAAACAAACAAGGATAACCAACTTGGGGTAATGTGCAGCACTGTCGTTGACAAACACTCAGAGCAGACAGATAACAACGTTGTCACAGACGCGAACAGCCACCCTGACATCGTTGTTACAGATTACGAGTGCCCCTCATCAGAAAATGGGAAAAACTCATACGCCAACGACGGTAGCTTGTCGTAGACCGGACATTCGGACTCAACAGCAGCTGCTTCTGAGCTGTTGGGTCAGATGATCCAAAATGGCACAGAAAAAGGTGAACGTCAAAAGAGACGTTGGCCTAAACCCAAGAGGTTCCTGTGTAACTTTATCAGAAAGGGGTCCGCTAAGAAGGCTTACCTGTCAATTACACTTGAAGGGGTCCTCACACATGATGCTCTCCTGGACGGCGGTGCCGACATATCTATTATGTCCGCCAGACTGTTCAATGAGCTGAGAACCGCCACTAACAGTACTGACAGAGAAATACCCCTCACAAAATGTGCTATAGAAATGCAGGGTCTCTCAGAGACGAGATCAACCCTAATTGCTATAGCCATGATTCACATGCAGATTGGCGAAGTGACACTAGACCATCCGGTATATGTGTCTACGGTTGACTTGTTCCCATTTTTGGTTGGCCAAGATTTTATTAATCGCTTTGATGCGATTATAGACTATGGTCAACAGACAATGTGGGCCAGTGTGAGGAAACCACTGCCAATAGAAACACCTCCACGGGGTGACACTAACTGCATGACAGCAGGTACCGCGGAAGGCACGAGGGTATCCTCAACGGAGAGCATAAGCCCGGTAAGTGAACCTTCAAGTGAGGCAGATGAGACTCAACAGTTGGACCCGACTCTGGCCTAACAAGAGAGCTCCCTCTGCGAGCTGAGGCAATCGGCACTCACTGAACACTACCTACAACAGGTAGTAAAAGGTGTCGAGATCCAGGGATCCCACACCGAAGATGCTGTACTGTCTCCTTGGACAGATAATTCAGCAATCAGCCAAGCTCTTTATGAAACCTTGGTTAATAAACAGTTGGGTCTAGAACTAGCCAAGAAAGCTTTACGCTTTCATCTTGATCCCAAAAGTGAGCGGGTAATGACCGCAAATGGAGTCATTCGCCTGAACCTGAACTGGAACAAACGAGAACTGGTCCACCCGTTCCTCGTGGTCCGAAACTTACCACATGCATCCTACATAGGCTCTGACATTTTGGTAAGATTGGGTGTCCGAGTGGACACCGTCAACAATGTACTGTGGTCACTGGAAACAGACAAAATGGATTCTCCTGTGCTAAGCACAGAAANAGCAGACAAAATGGATTCTCCTGTGCTAAGCACAGAAAATCTCAAAGCTGGACAGACCATACCAGACATCTGCGAGGTTGCTTGCAACCAAACCATCAAAGTACTACCTCAGGCAATGAACCAGATGGTGGAAGTTCACATCATAGCTAATCAAGCTATTAGCAAAAAACAGGCATACTTTCAACTATCTCCTAAGTTTTCCAACTTAGGACTGTCCATTGAGGCCACGAGACAAGTGAGCCTCGACTGCAGAACCACATCTGTTGCTGTGTGTAACACAGGCACAGAAGCGGTACTGATCAAGAAATACACAAAAATAGGATGGTTGATCTCCAATGATTTCCACGATTTTGAACTGAGCATTCCATTCCTGGGAGGACTCCCAGAATACCTGGTCCCAAATGATTACATGGGGCAAGTCTTGTTCACAAAGCCAAAACAGGCCATAGCTCTCGTCTCTATCAATGAGGTCGACCAAGACATAGTCTACGGGGTCGGTCTAAACCGAGACAACGGCCTAGGCCCTCAAGCCTATAGTGTCCTGCCTATAAACAGGGTAAATGACACAGAAAGGGACTCATTGGAGCTCCCCAAAGAACAAGAACCCCTCTCAATTTCTTCACAGATTGAACAGGTGGTCGCCCAAGCCGACACCCTGAAAACTGACGAAGAAAGGGACAGACTTCACCAAGTTCTCTTAAAATATGAGAAATCATTTTCAACTGATTCAATGGATTGTGGGTTGACCACGTTCCACTCAGTGAGCATCCCAACCCCGTCCGAAGCTCCACCCACATTTGTCAGACAGTACAAGATTCCTCTGGCAGCACATCAACCTATCAGGGAAATCCTTGATAACCTCTTAAAGACTGGTATCATCAGATACCAAAGGTGGGCATATGAACGCCAGGGACCGCTAATGCGCTAATCCGCTTACAGCGGACCTAACGTTTTGTCAGCGTAACAGCGGAGTGACTAACTTTTATAATTCATAAGCGGATTTGTGCTATTTTTATTAAAAATGCAGTACCGCTAATAACTAATTATCTATCAGTAAAAACGAATAAACTTATTTCAGGCTCTTATGCTGGCTCCGTAGCTGCTTGTTTTGCCTTTTTCCCCTCCCTCACCTTAAAGAGCAGAGAGGAGGGAGGGTTGGAGGGGAAGCAGAGGGGAGAACAGACAGGGATCTACCATGTAGGCAAATGATGCCGTTGCTTGGGGCCCCATTTCAGCAGGGGCCCCGGCTCCGCCCCACCCCGGCCAGTCACCTACATCACTAACATTGCTCATGCTTGTTAATGTACATTTAACATAAAAATAATTATAGTTACGATGAAAACGATCATTAAAAACACAATACAAAAACCAGTTGATTTCTGTATCCCCCTACTAAAAATGGACTATTCCATCTTGACATCTTCCGGGTCAGAGGTGAACTCGGGGGCTAATTCTGTGGCTAGCTGGTTGTGCTGGGTTTTTTGGATAAATCCGCAGAGAACCCCGCTGTTTCAAGCCAAATTAACGCGGCCGGAGGATTTTATTGTGTGTTTTGTGTCGACCACTCGACGGTGAGTCGTTAGTTTTATGTATTTTGGTTACTTTTATGTATAAATGCGGTGGCGACACGCCCGTGTATTTGAGATTTAAAAGTGGTCTTAGGGATTAAAAGATCATTCTCTTTTTTGTTAATTTCGTGGCCGAATAGAATATATGTACGTAAAGTATTAAATAAATCCTTTGATTTTTGTAATTTCATCCTTTTAGGATCATTTTAGTTACTTTTCAGTTGGCAATGTAGTGCAAATATTGCATAACGCTGCCGGCTACCAATTGTCGAATATAAATAGCGGATTAGATTAGCTTCCCCTAATTTTCATAAGACATTTGTGCTTTTGAAATTGTGGACCTAAAAAAATTAATAAGCGTTTTAGAAATTGTGGAACTAATTTTTTCGATTAGCGTTGCCCACCACTGTCAGATACTGTAACAGCACTTACTCTGCGCCTTTATGGCCAGTGTTAAAACCAAATGGAAAGTGGAGACTTACAAATGATTACAGAAAGCTAATCAAACAAGTTCCCTTATCAAGGTGGCCAATGACCCAGCTCCAACAGGAACTGCCCAAGGTCACCAATGGTAAGTACTTCTCGACCCTTGACATCGCCTCTGGTTTTTGGACCATCCCTGTGTGCACCGAGGACCAATACAAACTAGCTTTCACTTTTGGTGGCAGACAATACACCTTTACCAGGTGTCCCTTTGGCTACACTAACTCACCTGCAGAGTTCAACATCTTCTTGAACAAAGCATGTTCAGACGCCCACGAGCGTGGGACACTGATTTACGTGGACAATGCCCTTTTGAGGCAGCCAACACTGGACTCACATTTGGCTGAGATCGACCACGTTCTGAATCAGCTAACAACTGCTGGTGCTAAAATATCACTGTCAAAATGGTGGTGCCGAACCAAGGTGGACTACGTTGGCCTACTTGTGGGTCCAGATGGGGTACGGCCACAGCTGACTCGCACCCAAGGCCTTGACAATCTCAAAGTCCCCACCAATCTCAAAGAACTACAATGTTTTCTTGGCGTGTGTAACTACTCGAACCAGTTCATAGAAAACTATCAGACCTTGCAAAGCCACTGACTGAACTCCTTAAGAAAGACGTTCCATTTGTCTGGACTGACAAACAGCAGCAGGCAATGGACGCTCTTATAAACAGGATCAAGTCAGCCCCATGTTTAGTCTACCCAGACTACAACAAAGAGTTTTACTTGGAAGTGGGCTTCTCAGCTCATTGTATAAGTGCAGGTCTGTACCAAATACACGACAGAGACAAGCGTGTTGTGGCCTACGCCAGCAAGACGATGGCAGGCCCCGAGTTGAGATTCTTAGACTGTGAGAAAACTCTACTGATCACAGTGTAGGCAGTAAAACATTTCTCCAGCTACATTGGTGGACAGAAAATCATTGTGGAAACACAACACCAGCCAGTGACTTTTCTAAATAGCGAACGCATCAGATATGGTGTGGTAACAAACTCACGTGTTGCAACATGGCTCATGGCGCTTCAAAGTTTTAACCTAGACCTACGTTATGGTCAACACAAGAAGTCACATCTGGGGACGGTCTTGGCAATCTGCCAAAAGTGTACACAAGATGTACCAGCCACCCAGCCGCCGGTTGAGGTAAAACCCCCAGTAACTGATGACCCGAATCACCACTTCTTTGATGCCAATATCTGCAAAGATATGACAACATTGTACGTGGATGGATCTTCATTCCTCCGCGACAAAATCTGCAGAGCAGGTGTTGGAGGGGTCCTCCTCCAAGACCAAGAACAGATAACTTTCAGCTACAAATTAGGCTCTCAGACTTCTCAGTATGCTGAGATTGCAGGAATCCTAATAGCTCTCCAGATGGTAGTAGAACGCTCCATCAAGACGCTAGTCATCTGCACTGACTCTAACTATGCTCGTTTGAGTTTCGCTTGTCACCTCGCTGTGTGGAAACAGAACGGTTTCCTAACAAGCGACAGGAAAGTGGTCAAACACAAAGAGCTTTTCATAGCGTGTAATCACTTTGAGATTTTCATTAATGAAAAGTGCGTTATAAATTGAATTCATTATTATTATTATTATTATATCACACGACTTACAGATCTACTGGAAGAAAGTTCCAGGACACTCAAGAGTCCCAGGCGATGACAAGCACTACAATGACATTGCAGATTCCTTAGCCAAAGAAGGAGCCAACGAAGGTCTGCTATGGTCCTTCGACCCCTCCTGGTTAATCAAATCTCTGTCAACACAACCTACTGTGGAGGTTATGGCAGTCACACGTAAACAGGCCGCAGCCAGACCTGCTGACAACACAGTCTCTGTACGACCCGCACTGACTGACCCAGACATCATCCAACTACAACAGTCGGATCCTCCTATCAACTCCATGATACTGTACGTGACTAACCCAGACAAAAATACTCTGTCTAAAGACAAACTGGATTCTGATCCAGACCTTAAAGTCCTTTACCAGTTGCGCAAACAGTTAAAACTAATCAAGGGCATCCTAACTTTTGCTCATGGACAAACGTCCTCACCCGTGTTCGTGGTTCCCCATGACCAAAGGGGGTTGATGTTAGTTCATGCCCATGATCTCCCATCCGCAGGGCACAAAGGAGATAAAGCCACACTGACGGCATTAAAACAAATTGCCTATTGGTCTGGAATGAAAAAGGATGTCAAGGACTACATTGAAGGGTACGTGGTCTGCGGCCAGTTTCAGCCAACCAGACCACTTCACAGAGCACCACTGCAAAGCAGAGGCATTGCATTCCCATGGTCTGACCTCCAGATCGACTGGGTTGGACCACTCACTAAGAGCTCTAGAGGAAATAAATATTTTCTCACGGTAACCTGTGCATTTACCAAATGGGTAGAATGCCTACCAGCTCCTAACGACACAGCACAAACCACTGCTATGTTGTTAATGAATCATATATTCTCAAGGTTTGGACTTCCCCTTAGGGTGAACTCAGACCAAGGTACACACTTCACAGGTGAAGTGATGAAAGAACTGTGGAAGACGCTAGGCGTCAAGGCCAACTTTCATGTCGGCTACCACCCACAGGCTTCAGGCCAAGTAGAGAGAGCAAACAGAACTGTGGTGAGTATTTTGAAGAAATACGTGGCTGCAAACCACAAGGACTGGGATGTGAAACTCCCTCTGGTCCTCATGGCCATAAGAGCCACTCCACACACATCAACTGGCATCTCTCCCTTCGAGATGATGACCGGTCGACAAATGACTCTCCCTCTACACCTGTTGTACCAACCAGGCGACGCCGCCATGGCGACAGCCTACACTACACAACAATACATGAAAGATTTGAATGTACACCTCAGAAACACTTTTGCTTTCGCCCAGAAAAACCTGGAAAGATCCGCTGAAGGACGCAAGGCGTACTATGACCAGAAGGCCTCTCACAATGAACTCCAAGTGGGAGACAGAGTCTGGTACTATACGTTCGCCCCAGCAACCGGGAAAGGAGGGTCCGAGACCGGAACTCTCGCCCGCAAACTGATGCCCAGGTGGACTGGACCTCATCTGATAACAGACAAAGTGTCCTCAGTCGTCTACGAAATCAAAATCAGCAAAGGCCGCAAAGAGCCAATTGCTAAATGGGTACATCGAAATCAGATCAAACCTTACAAGGCGTTCAATGACTCCACAAAAGACAAAGATCTCACAAACTCACCGACTTCATGGGATAATAAGGTCGCCCAAACACAAGTTAGTAAATAAACTAATCAGGTTTAAACTACCGTATTTTCCACCCTATAAGTCGCATTGTCCAACTTGAACTTAGAAACGCTAAGTCTAACACCCACAACAAAAAACTAACCTTAACAACCGTTTAAATCCACGAGATTTAATTTGACCTCGGTTATAAAGTTGAGACCTGTTTTTCTTGTGTGTTGCATTTTTGAATCTGACGACAAGAGTGTGTCGAAGCAGTGAAACGTTGTTTCCTTGTCGTTTAGTCATTACTGTTGTCATTATTTGAGATATTGTTTTGGTTCTGAACACTCCCAGCCAAAAGGGTTTTGTATTAACATTGGTTAACGCATAATATGGATTTAACTATGCCAACATGCAGTTCGTTTGTTAAATCTCAATCGTTGAAGAGTCAATGTAGTTTAAAGACCGTGTAAAGTAAATTTCAATGTATGGTTTTAGTTTGTCACACGGCATAAATATGTGTTATTAATCACCCATATAAATCTGACTGATTAAAAAGATTGTTTACCTTATAAAATTAAGTCTCAAAAATAATGAAAAAACATAATTTTCCCTTGGTCTGAAACGGTGGGGGCGTGTCAGCGCTTGGGCGTGGTTTCAGCACAGTACTGCGAACAGCAGCTGAGCTGTGTGTGGAGAGGCAGACAGGTACAGCAGAGCCAGTAAACCTGCTCTGTTTTTATCTAAGTTCTGGCTGTAACAGCAGCTACTTTTTCCAAGAGTTACGCTGTTTTTGTAAATAGTTTTCTTGTGTGTTTTTAATCTGGAATGAATAAAAAAAAAAAAAGTTGTACCATGCGGGAATTGAACCCATAAGGTTTGGGATGGAAGGCGAACGCTTTTTCCATTGACCTATCCAGGCATTACAGATACTCAGTATAAAACCACGCGGTATAAAAACACGTTATGATTTGTACGGGTGCCCTGACCATTGCGACATCCAGGGAAGATGCACGAACGAGGCATAATTGATTAGCTAGCTAACAATGAACAAAATATCTATGCTATTGCTATCTGATGCTATCTGCGATTCGCGAGTGAACGGCTCCACCGAGGCGAATTTATACGGCTGGAGCTGCAGGGGGTGGGGCTATACTTAAGAAGACCGCGTGACGAAACTCGGTCACATTTAAAACACGCCTAAAAAATCCTGAAACAGAAATATCTTTATACACAGTTTGCTCTATAACTCCAAAATTAATTGAGCTACAATTTTGAGACTTTTTACTCATTCACAAGATTACAATTATGACATTTATAATGTTTATTGAAGAAAATATTGAAATTCACTTTACACGGTCTTTAAAGCTACTCAAGGTACCATAAACTACATTGGACTCACAATTTCTAAATTGAACCGATTCGATCGTTTCTATTCTAGATTATAGAATAGAATAGAATAGAATATATCTTTATTGGCATATTTGCACCAAGGTACAAAGTTTTGAAATTGGCGCGCGCACCATCCGAAGAGGGACGTACGCACGAAAGCCGCAGCAGTATAAAACCGCGCCACCAAAAATCAGATATGAAAAAGGAACATACAGTCGGGTAATCTGTGGTATTCAAAAAAGAACCTATCACAATTTGTCTTAGGACACTCCATGATAAAGTCTAAAAAACTCTACCAGCTTTAGCACGGATAAGACAAGACATGTTGGATTTCATGTCAAGCAGGGAGATTGTCCAAGAAAATCATTTCAGATAAGTACAGTCTGTAGATGGCATTCAGCTCGGCTCCATTCTGAAAGCACACGGAGACCTCTGGGGGGGGGGGGGCAACGAGTTCTCAACAGCTTTCACTCCAGGAGAAGATTGCAGACAGCCTTCTTTTTCCAAGGTTGCTCACAGTCCAGATTAGATTAGTCGCTTATTTATTTTCAAGCCAGGCCACAGTTTACTTTTGACTGCAACCTTGAAGTCCAGGTGCTGTTCAGGTCCAAATCATCGAATCATATGAGGTTCTGAGCTACAAATCCCCGTCTGTGTCCTGATGGGGCTGTAAAAGAGTCCAAAAGCAAACCGCAGGTCCGCGGCTGTCCGCCGCTACTCCCACTGTGCAATTCAGCTCGTACAACAGCTGGCTTGTTGAGGTCATAGCCAGGATCAGAGAATCTTGTTGAGCAGGGAGTCTCGCTAGCGCGTTGATCGCCGCGGCCGTCTCCCTCAGCTTCCAGTAGCAGAAACATCCGCCGATCCCAAAAAGCAGAGCAATTGCCACCAAAATTCCAATAATCCATAAATCTTCAACGTCTTCGACAGAGAGAACGGTCAGACACATTGGCTTCCACTCGCTCCACGAGTCCATAGTGTATCC
>JBBPBX010050798.1:0-24832 GCA_038048925.1 Garcialebias charrua
TCTTGTTTGAAAGCTTGTAACCTCTAGTTTGAGATAAACAGGGTCTGGTTTAGCTAACATACACAAGTCACTTTGAGTGGGACATTTTGTGTGTGCATTTGGAAGAGACTTTGTGATCACTCCAGTCGTCAGATTTAAACACATATTTCCTTAGCCAGATACACTGAAAAACCTCTCACAATGGTGGGACTGGCATTTCTGTGTAGGTGGGGTTAAGCACTTCACATAGACACCAAACTTGCACAGAATAAACTAGACCTTGTGTCCCAAATCAACTGTTGAATTGTGTAATTTCGTCTGAAATGAAGTTTTTAATCACTTAAATGATGTAGTATTAGTCTGACTTGTTCATGTAGTTATCTTGACTTGATTCCTTCATGCCATATCTTGTTTGAAAGCTTGTAACGTATAGTTTGAGATAAACAGGGTCTGGTTTAGCTAACATACACAAGTCACTTTGAGTGGGACATTTTGTGTGTGCATTTGGAAGAGACTTTGTGATCACTCCAGTCGTCAGATTTAAACACATATTTCCTTAGCCAGATACACTGAAAAACCTCTGACAATGGTGGGACTGGCATTTCTGTGTAGGTGGGGTTAAGCACTTCACATAGACAGCAAACTTGATGAGAATAAACTAGATCTTGTGTCCCAAATCAACTGTTGAATTGTGTAATTTCGTCTGAAATGAAGTTTTTAATCACTTAAATGATGTAGTATTAGTCTGACTTGTTCATGTAGTTATCTTGACTTGATTCCTTCATGCCATATCTTGTTTGAAAGCTTGTAACCTCTAGTTTGAGATAAACAGGGTCTGGTTTAGCTAACATACACAAGTCACTTTGAGTGGGACATTTTGTGTGTGCATTTGGAAGAGACTTTGTGATCACTCCAGTCGTCAGATTTAAACACATATTTCCTTAGCCAGATACACTGAAAAACCTCTCACAATGGTGGGACTGGCATTTCTGTGTAGGTGGGGTTAAGCACTTCACATAGACACCAAACTTGCACAGAATAAACTAGACCTTGTGTCCCAAATCAACTGTTGAATTGTGTAATTTCGTCTGAAATTAAGTTTTTAATCACTTAAATGATGTAGTATTAGTCTGACTTGTTCATGTAGTTATCTTGACTTGATTCCTTCATGCCATATCTTGTTTGAAAGCTTGTAACCTCTAGTTTGAGATAAACAGGGTCTGGTTTAGCTAACATACACAAGTCACTTTGAGTGGGACATTTTGTGTGTGCATTTGGAAGAGACTTTGTGATCACTCCAGTCGTCAGATTTAAACACATATTTCCTTAGCCAGATACACTGAAAAACCTCTCACAATGGTGGGACTGGCATTTCTGTGTAGGTGGGGTTAAGCACTTCACATAGACACCAAACTTGCACAGAATAAACTAGACCTTGTGTCCCAAATCAACTGTTGAATTGTGTAATTTCGTCTGAAATGAAGTTTTTAATCACTTAAATGATGTAGTATTAGTCTGACTTGTTCATGTAGTTATCTTGACTTGATTCCTTCATGCCATATCTTGTTTGAAAGCTTGTAACCTCTAGTTTGAGATAAACAGGGTCTGGTTTAGCTAACATACACAAGTCACTTTGAGTGGGACATTTTGTGTGTGCATTTGGAAGAGACTTTGTGATCACTCCAGTCGTCAGATTTAAACACATATTTCCTTAGCCAGATACACTGAAAAACCTCTGACAATGGTGGGACTGGCATTTCTGTGTAGGTGGGGTTAAGCACTTCACATAGACAGCAAACTTGATGAGAATAAACTAGATCTTGTGTCCCAAATCAACTGTTGAATTGTGTAATTTCGTCTGAAATGAAGTTTTTAATCACTTAAATGATGTAGTATTAGTCTGACTTGTTCATGTAGTTATCTTGACTTGATTCCTTCATGCCATATCTTGTTTGAAAGCTTGTAACCTCTAGTTTGAGATAAACAGGGTCTGGTTTAGCTAACATACACAAGTCACTTTGAGTGGGACATTTTGTGTGTGCATTTGGAAGAGACTTTGTGATCACTCCAGTCGTCAGATTTAAACACATATTTCCTTAGCCAGATACACTGAAAAACCTCTCACAATGGTGGGACTGGCATTTCTGTGTAGGTGGGGTTAAGCACTTCACATAGACACCAAACTTGCACAGAATAAACTAGACCTTGTGTCCCAAATCAACTGTTGAATTGTGTAATTTCGTCTGAAATGAAGTTTTTAATCACTTAAATGATGTAGTATTAGTCTGACTTGTTCATGTAGTTATCTTGACTTGATTCCTTCATGCCATATCTTGTTTGAAAGCTTGTAACGTATAGTTTGAGATAAACAGGGTCTGGTTTAGCTAACATACACAAGTCACTTTGAGTGGGACATTTTGTGTGTGCATTTGGAAGAGACTTTGTGATCACTCCAGTCGTCAGATTTAAACACATATTTCCTTAGCCAGATACACTGAAAAACCTCTGACAATGGTGGGACTGGCATTTCTGTGTAGGTGGGGTTAAGCACTTCACATAGACAGCAAACTTGATGAGAATAAACTAGATCTTGTGTCCCAAATCAACTGTTGAATTGTGTAATTTCGTCTGAAATGAAGTTTTTAATCACTTAAATGATGTAGTATTAGTCTGACTTGTTCATGTAGTTATCTTGACTTGATTCCTTCATGCCATATCTTGTTTGAAAGCTTGTAACCTCTAGTTTGAGATAAACAGGGTCTGGTTTAGCTAACATACACAAGTCACTTTGAGTGGGACATTTTGTGTGTGCATTTGGAAGAGACTTTGTGATCACTCCAGTCGTCAGATTTAAACACATATTTCCTTAGCCAGATACACTGAAAAACCTCTCACAATGGTGGGACTGGCATTTCTGTGTAGGTGGGGTTAAGCACTTCACATAGACACCAAACTTGCACAGAATAAACTAGACCTTGTGTCCCAAATCAACTGTTGAATTGTGTAATTTCGTCTGAAATGAAGTTTTTAATCACTTAAATGATGTAGTATTAGTCTGACTTGTTCATGTAGTTATCTTGACTTGATTCCTTCATGCCATATCTTGTTTGAAAGCTTGTAACGTATAGTTTGAGATAAACAGGGTCTGGTTTAGCTAACATACACAAGTCACTTTGAGTGGGACATTTTGTGTGTGCATTTGGAAGAGACTTTGTGATCACTCCAGTCGTCAGATTTAAACACATATTTCCTTAGCCAGATACACTGAAAAACCTCTGACAATGGTGGGACTGGCATTTCTGTGTAGGTGGGGTTAAGCACTTCACATAGACAGCAAACTTGATGAGAATAAACTAGATCTTGTGTCCCAAATCAACTGTTGAATTGTGTAATTTCGTCTGAAATGAAGTTTTTAATCACTTAAATGATGTAGTATTAGTCTGACTTGTTCATGTAGTTATCTTGACTTGATTCCTTCATGCCATATCTTGTTTGAAAGCTTGTAACCTCTAGTTTGAGATAAACAGGGTATGGTTTAGCTAACATACACAAGTCACTTTGAGTGGGACATTTTGTGTGTGCATTTGGAAGAGACTTTGTGATCACTCCAGTCGTCAGATTTAAACACATATTTCCTTAGCCAGATACACTGAAAAACCTCTCACAATGGTGGGACTGGCATTTCTGTGTAGGTGGGGTTAAGCACTTCACATAGACACCAAACTTGCACAGAATAAACTAGACCTTGTGTCCCAAATCAACTGTTGAATTGTGTAATTTCGTCTGAAATGAAGTTTTTAATCACTTAAATGATGTAGTATTAGTCTGACTTGTTCATGTAGTTATCTTGACTTGATTCCTTCATGCCATATCTTGTTTGAAAGCTTGTAACGTATAGTTTGAGATAAACAGGGTCTGGTTTAGCTAACATACACAAGTCACTTTGAGTGGGACATTTTGTGTGTGCATTTGGAAGAGACTTTGTGATCACTCCAGTCGTCAGATTTAAACACATATTTCCTTAGCCAGATACACTGAAAAACCTCTGACAATGGTGGGACTGGCATTTCTGTGTAGGTGGGGTTAAGCACTTCACATAGACAGCAAACTTGATGAGAATAAACTAGATCTTGTGTCCCAAATCAACTGTTGAATTGTGTAATTTCGTCTGAAATGAAGTTTTTAATCACTTAAATGATGTAGTATTAGTCTGACTTGTTCATGTAGTTATCTTGACTTGATTCCTTCATGCCATATCTTGTTTGAAAGCTTGTAACCTCTAGTTTGAGATAAACAGGGTATGGTTTAGCTAACATACACAAGTCACTTTGAGTGGGACATTTTGTGTGTGCATTTGGAAGAGACTTTGTGATCACTCCAGTCGTCAGATTTAAACACATATTTCCTTAGCCAGATACACTGAAAAACCTCTCACAATGGTGGGACTGGCATTTCTGTGTAGGTGGGGTTAAGCACTTCACATAGACACCAAACTTGCACAGAATAAACTAGACCTTGTGTCCCAAATCAACTGTTGAATTGTGTAATTTCGTCTGAAATGAAGTTTTTAATCACTTAAATGATGTAGTATTAGTCTGACTTGTTCATGTAGTTATCTTGACTTGATTCCTTCATGCCATATCTTGTTTGAAAGCTTGTAACCTCTAGTTTGAGATAAACAGGGTCTGGTTTAGCTAACATACACAAGTCACTTTGAGTGGGACATTTTGTGTGTGCATTTGGAAGAGACTTTGTGATCACTCCAGTCGTCAGATTTAAACACATATTTCCTTAGCCAGATACACTGAAAAACCTCTCACAATGGTGGGACTGGCATTTCTGTGTAGGTGGGGTTAAGCACTTCACATAGACACCAAACTTGCACAGAATAAACTAGACCTTGTGTCCCAAATCAACTGTTGAATTGTGTAATTTCGTCTGAAATGAAGTTTTTAATCACTTAAATGATGTAGTATTAGTCTGACTTGTTCATGTAGTTATCTTGACTTGATTCCTTCATGCCATATCTTGTTTGAAAGCTTGTAACCTCTAGTTTGAGATAAACAGGGTCTGGTTTAGCTAACATACACAAGTCACTTTGAGTGGGACATTTTGTGTGTGCATTTGGAAGAGACTTTGTGATCACTCCAGTCGTCAGATTTAAACACATATTTCCTTAGCCAGATACACTGAAAAACCTCTGACAATGGTGGGACTGGCATTTCTGTGTAGGTGGGGTTAAGCACTTCACATAGACAGCAAACTTGATGAGAATAAACTAGACCTTGTGTCCCAAATCAACTGTTGAATTGTGTAATTTCGTCTGAAATGAAGTTTTTAATCACTTAAATGATGTAGTATTAGTCTGACTTGTTCATGTAGTTATCTTGACTTGATTCCTTCATGCCATATCTTGTTTGAAAGCTTGTAACCTCTAGTTTGAGATAAACAGGGTCTGGTTTAGCTAACATACACAAGTCACTTTGAGTGGGACATTTTGTGTGTGCATTTGGAAGAGACTTTGTGATCACTCCAGTCGTCAGATTTAAACACATATTTCCTTAGCCAGATACACTGAAAAACCTCTCACAATGGTGGGACTGGCATTTCTGTGTAGGTGGGGTTAAGCACTTCACATAGACACCAAACTTGCACAGAATAAACTAGACCTTGTGTCCCAAATCAACTGTTGAATTGTGTAATTTCGTCTGAAATGAAGTTTTTAATCACTTAAATGATGTAGTATTAGTCTGACTTGTTCATGTAGTTATCTTGACTTGATTCCTTC
The DNA here is from genome assembly GCA_038048925.1 of Garcialebias charrua. Taxonomy (NCBI): domain Eukaryota; kingdom Metazoa; phylum Chordata; class Actinopteri; order Cyprinodontiformes; family Rivulidae; genus Garcialebias; species Garcialebias charrua. The sequence continues at coordinate 5,768 of JBBPBX010050798.1, forward strand.
ATGCCATATCTTGTTTGAAAGCTTGTAACCTCTAGTTTGAGATAAACAGGGTCTGGTTTAGCTAACATACACAAGTCACTTTGAGTGGGACATTTTGTGTGTGCATTTGGAAGAGACTTTGTGATCACTCCAGTCGTCAGATTTAAACACATATTTCCTTAGCCAGATACACTGAAAAACCTCTCACAATGGTGGGACTGGCATTTCTGTGTAGGTGGGGTTAAGCACTTCACATAGACACCAAACTTGCACAGAATAAACTAGACCTTGTGTCCCAAATCAACTGTTGAATTGTGTAATTTCGTCTGAAATGAAGTTTTTAATCACTTAAATGATGTAGTATTAGTCTGACTTGTTCATGTAGTTATCTTGACTTGATTCCTTCATGCCATATCTTGTTTGAAAGCTTGTAACCTCTAGTTTGAGATAAACAGGGTCTGGTTTAGCTAACATACACAAGTCACTTTGAGTGGGACATTTTGTGTGTGCATTTGGAAGAGACTTTGTGATCACTCCAGTCGTCAGATTTAAACACATATTTCCTTAGCACGGTGGCATAACTGGTAGAGCTGCTGCCTCTCAGCGAGAAGGTTGCCGGTTCAAATCCCGGTCCGGGGCCTTTCTGGGTGGAGTTTGCATGTTCTCCCCGTGCATGCGTGGGTTTCCTCCGGGTACTCCGGTTTCCTCCCACAGACCAAAAAACATGCTTGTTAGGCTGATTGGTGACTCTAAATTGACCCTAGGTGTGAGTGTGAGAGTGGATGGTTGTTTGGTGTGAGTGAGACAGGTCCCTCTTGTAAATGAGTCCCCGTGACTCAACGAGGCTAGCTTGTATAAATAAAGGTTGAATGAATGAATGAAACAACCATCTCCTTTGTCTTATTCACATTGATGTGAAGGTTGTTTTTCCTACACCAGCTCTCCAGATGTTCCCCATCCTGTCTATAACTGGACTCATCATTGTTTGTGATACATCCACCCACTTTAAACGTTATCAACCATTAAATGGCCGTTATTAGTTATTTTCATCCCGATATGTAGCAATCAGACTGCCCCTCCTGTACCTTCTAGTAGGTTTAAAGGTACGTTGTTAGGGTTGGTAGCAATGATAATAGGCTCCGCTTTTAGCTTTGTTAACGTTCATAATAGATTTTTTTCAACCTATATTTAGGCAGGTTAATCCCATTGAGCCTCGAAGACTCGTTTACAAGAGAGATCTGGTTACAAACAAAGAATGATGGCAACAGTAGATTTTCCTTGGACAATCAACAATAGACAATCATAAGAGAGAAATACAGATTTTTTAACAAGTTAAAACAAAGATGTCAAAGTAGCAAAACAGACAGATCATAAGGCAGATGTAGAAAACTAAAAACAGGAACATGTCTGCATTGGTTTTTGCTAAGATTCCAACATATTCTTAAAGCAATTAAGAGAGGTCAAGGTCGAGAGCTTCAGATCTTTTTGTAAGATATTCATGGAAAGCAGGAGCGGAGTAGAAGAAGGCTCTTTTGACAAGCTCAGTTCTCACTGACGGAACACTGCAGGTAATCATGTCCTAAGAGCGCACGCAGTAGCTGCACTGACACAAAGACATGTAGGAGGCACAAGGGTAAGGGGGTTAAGTTTAGGGTTGGTCCTTTGTGTCAGGTGTAAGGTTTGGTTTAGGAAAAGGGTTATATGGAATGGAGAAGTGTGCTGTGCCCATTTTTAAGAACAAGGGTGATGTACAGAGTTGTAGCAACTACAGGGGAATTAAGTTGATGAACCACACAATGAATATCTGGGAGAGAGTTGTGGAAGCAAGACATAGACAAGAGATGACTATCTGTGAGCAGCAGTATGGTTTCATGCCAAGAAAGAGCACCACAGATGCCATCTTTGCTTTGAGGATGTTGATAGAGAAGTACAGTATTTTCTGGTGTATAGGTCGCACCTGTGTATAGGTCGCATTGTCCAATTATCACCAATAGATTGGAAAAATCCCTAGATAAGTCATACTGGTGTATAGGTCGCACCTACGTTTAGCTCTGCTGCAAATGTCTGCCGCAGGAACGCACAGCAAGGCTTTTAAGAAGACTAACACTTAAAAACAATTATTTGTTTGATAAAAATTATAGCAAATATATGTCTGAGCTGAACTTTTCCTTAATAAATGAACGTAATTGTGAAATTAGCTGGATTTAAAAATTTGTTTCAACGAAAGTGATAACAAGCCATATATAGGTCTCACCTGAGTATAGGTCGCAGGCCTTGGAGAAAAAAAAAAAAAAAGGTGCGACCTATACACAGGAAAATACGGTACAGAGAGGGTCAGAAAGAACTCCATTGTGTGTTTGTGGATTTAGAAAAAGCATATGACAGGGTGCCAAGAGAGGAGGTGTGGTATTGCATGAGGAAATCTGGAGTGGCAGAAAAGTATGTTAGACTGGTACAAGACATGTATGAAGACAGCAGGACAGTGGTGAGATGTGCTGTAGGAGTGACAGATAGCTTCAAGGTGGAGATGGGATTGCATCAAGGATCTGCTCTGAGCCCCTTCTTGTTTTCTCTGGTGATGGACCGACTAACAGATTAGGTCAGGTAGGAATCCCCATGGACTATGATGTTTGCAGATGACATTGTGATCTGTGGTGAGAACAAGGAACAGGTGGAAGAGAACTTGGAGAGGTGGAGGTATGCACTTGAAAGAAAAGGAATGAAAGTCAGCCGTAGTAAGACAGAGTACATGTGTGTGAATGAGAGGGAGGCCAGTGGAACAGTGAGACTACAAGGATCAGAGGGCACATAGGTGCAGGACTTCAATTACTTTGAGTCCACTGTCCAGGAAAATGGAAAATCTGGTAAAGAGGTGAAAAAGAGAGTCCAGGCAGGATGGCGTGGATGGAGAAAAATTTCAGGAGTGATTTGTGACAAAAAGGTGACAGCAAGGTCAAAGGAAAAGTTTACAAGACAGTGGTGAGACCAGCTATATTGTATGGTCTGAAGATGGTGTACTGACAAAAAGACAGGAGAAAGAACTGGAAGTGGCAGAAATGAAGATGCTGAAGTTCTCCTTAGGAGTGACAAGGATGGATAAGATCAGGAATGAGATCGTCAGAGGTACAGCACATGTTGAACAACTGGGAGATAAAGTTAGGGAAGCTAGACTGAGATGGTTTGGACATGTCCAGAGGAGGGACAGTGGGTATATTGGTAGAAAGATGTTAGAAATGCAGTTGCCAGGAAAAAGACAAAGAGGGAGGCCAAACAGGAGATATATGGATGCAGTTAGAGAGCACATGAAGGTGGTTGGAGTGAGGACAGAGGATGCAGAGGACAGAGTGAGGTGGAGGAGGATGATTCGCTGTGACGACCCCTGAAAAGGGAAAAGCCGAAAGAAGAAGACGAAGATATTTTCAGCGCCTTGGGGTTCTGTGGGGGGTACTCCGGGAGTATGGGGTACCAGGCCCTTTGATAAGGGCTGTTAGGTCCCTGTACGACCGGTGTCAGAGCTTGGTCCGCATTGCCGGCAGTAAGTCAGGCTCGTTTCCGGTGAGAGTTGGACTCCGCCAAGGTTGCCCTTTGTCACCGATTCTGTTCATAACTTTTATGGACAGAATTTCTAGGCGCAGCCAAGGTGTTGAGAGGATCCGTTTTGGTGGCCTTAGAATCGCTTCTCTGTTTTTTGCAGATGATGTGGTCCTACTGGCTTCATCAGTTCGTGATTTACAACTTTCACTGGAGCGGTTTGCAGCCGAGTGTGATGCGGCCGGGATGAGGATCAGTTCCTCCAAATCCGAGGCCATGGTCTTGAGCCGGAAAAGGGTAGCATGCCCTCTCCGGGTCGGGGAGGAGGTCCTGCCCCAAGTGGAGGAGTTTAAGTATCTCGGGATCTTGTTCACGAATGAGGGAAAACTGGAGCGTGAGATCGATAGGCGGATAGGTGCAGCGTCCGCAGTGAAGCGGGCGCTGTACCGGTCTGTCGTGGTGAAGAGAGAGCTGAGTCAAAAGGCAAAGCTCTCAATTTACCGATCGATCTACGTTCCCACCCTCATCTATGGTCATGAGCTTTGGGTTATGACCGAAAGAACAAGATCTCGGATACAAGCGGCTGAAATGAGTTTTCTCCGCAGGGTGTCTGGACTCTCCCTTAGAGATAGGGTGAGAAGCTCAGTCATCCGGGAGGGACTCGGAGTAGAGCCGCTGCTTCTCCACATCGAGAGGAGCCAGTTGAGGTGGCTCGGGCATCTGGTTAGGATGCCTCCTGGACGCCTCCCTGGTGAGGTGTTCCGGGCATGTCCCACCGGGAGGAGACCCAGAGGAAGACCCAGGACGCGCTGGAGGGACTATGTTTCTCGGCTGGCCTGGGAACGCCTTGGGATTCCCCCGGAGGAGCTGCTCCAAGTGGCTGGGGAGAGGGAAGTCTGGGCCTCCCTACTTAGGCTGCTACCCCCGCGACCCGACCCCGGATAAGTGGAAGAAGATGGATGGATGGATGGATGGATGGTAATTTAAAATTTTTATTATTTTATTGTAAACTTGCAACCAGCCAACATGTATAAATACCACAACTAATTGTTTCAAATGTCACTTGAAGACAATTGTAAGTTTATTTATGTACTAAAACAACAAAATACTTATTTTTTTAATACAATCAGGGCTTCACAAGTTCTGTTTTCAGGACTATAAAGATTATTTTGAACATAAAAGGAACTAAAGATGTTTTTTATTTGTTTGCAGCAGATGTTCAGACTCATTTCTCACTTTCCCCTCTGGTGGATCATCGGTGACCACCTGCTCTTTGATCGGGCCGGCTCTTCTGATCTCAGCAGGACCGGACCCAGGTCCAGGTCCAATTATGAGTCAGCGCCTGCTCACAGAGGAAAAGTGACTGAGGTCTGTTTCCACTTTAGGAACCACAGAAATGTTCTTCCTGTGATTCTGTCGTTGCTCACAAACAAAAATAAAAGGTGGAAAACTGGAGAAGTCTCTGAAGGGAATGATGCTGTCTGGTGGGGTTGGCCCAGCAGAACCTTCTGATGGGTCCACAGGAACATGGTGACCGATGGTGACCCAGTTCCCCCAAGAAGCCTCCATTATTGTCTATTTTTCACTTTTCCCCAGAGGACTGATGGAAAAATAAACTGAGCCTCTCTTGATCTGCGATACTTCAGCTGAAAGTTCTGTCTCAGTCTTTTACTCACAAACATTTACGGTTCTCTTCCTTTGTTGTGTTAAATATATTCTTACAAATAAACCCTGAGAAGAAACTTTTATTAAAATAGGATTTTATAATAGCAAAAAGTAGGGATGGGGCAGATCCGATCCAGTATCGGTATCGGTATCCGATACCATCATTATTTAAGTATCGGGTATCGGATCAAACCTGCCGATACTTTTCCGATCCAGTTTCAAAGAGCACTTGTGTTCAATCACATTCTGTGACTGCCCTTCTTAACATTGTCTGAGATAAACCCAATGAAGACACTCTTAAGCCTTACAATAGGGGGTTCCCTATTGTAAGGCTTAAGAGTGTCTTCATTGGGTTTATCTCACACAATGTTAAAATGAATAAGAAAGTTCATACTCATATTAAAATGAATAGTTTGGGTGCAAAAGTTCCATTATACAGAGTCAAATACCTGAACAGTATCGGATCGGGAAAGTATCGGTATCGGTCGATACTGAGTTAATAAGTATCGGTATCGGATCGGAAGTGAGAAATGTGGATCGGTGCATCCCTAGCAAAAAGTGGAAGGCCGTAAAATGACAGTTAATTAATTAATTTATTATTATTATTATTGTGTGTAAGGTAAAAAAAAAAAAAAAACTGAGGGGAAAAACATGTTAACTGAAATTTATATAATATTTAAAAAAAGTCAATTATGGAGCAAACAGAGAGGAGAGGATTAAAAAACAAACAGGAAGTTACTTGGAGAGGAAAGTGATTTCAAAATAAAACAGAAAGTGAAGCTGAGTAGGGAAACTAATATCCAAACAAAAAGCTGAATGACTGCAGAAATCAGGTGAGAAGCTGAAAATGAACTGTTCCAGCCGAACAGAGCCAAAATTAGCTAAACACAAGCTAAAAGCTAAATTTAGAAAAACAATAACTAAAAGGTAAAACAAGCTAAGCTATAGCTAAAACCTAAAACTGTAGAGCTAAATTCAGTGAAGCAAACTAAAAACTAAGCAAAATCAACTTAAAGCAAAAACAAGCTAAATCATAGCTAAAAAATGTAAAGTAGCAAAACTGTCGCTGCAAAGCTATCTAAACAGAAACACTGTTCAAAACAATAGCTACAAGCAAAAATCAGGAAAACAGTAGCTGAAAGCTATAGCAAAATGGTAGCTAAAATAAAATAAAAACTAAACTATTGCCAAAAGCTCAAATCATTCAAAATGTATCTGCTAAAATTAACAAAGCAGAAATAGCTAAATTTAGCTAAACAAACTAAAAGCTAATTATAACTGAACCAGCTTAAAGCAAAAACATAGCTAAAAACTTGTGAACTAGCCAAAATGTAGCTCAACTTATTAAAGCAGTAGGAAAACACTAAACAATAGGAAATCAGTAGCCGAACGCTGTAGCAAAACAGCAGCTAAAAAACTCAGAAGTGCTTAGACAAAAATGCAGATGTTCTGCTGAAGATTTCAGAGAAAAAAGTTATTGAAGGAACTGAAGAAATGCATGTTTAACAACAAATGGTGGAAATAATAATAATAATAATAATTGTCTATTCCTGTCATCTGCGTATGTTTCCCATACACAGACGAAATTCGTCTCTGCATTTAACCCAACCACCTACCAGGTGGTGCAGTGAGCAGCCATAGAAAGCGCTCGGGGAGCTGGAGAAATAGGTGTGCACTCATAGACACCCCAAGGTGTGTAGAGGCCGGGACGCGAACCCGCGTCCTTCGGGTCCCAAGTCAAACGCCCTAATAAACAAAAAAATTATAAGGGTTACAAAAACTAAAACTCAAAGCACACGAGTCGAACGTTTTGACGTAAAAATGGTATAAAATTATCAGAAAAAACATGGAAGTAATTAAGATCAAGAAACAGCATTAACACAGTAAACAATGTTTATTTTAATTTTATTCTCATTCAGGCCTAAAGAACCGTCAAAACAGATTGCTGTGTACTCCGGCCTCAGTTCTGACTCTGTCATTCTGTCGACACCGCGATGCTGTTAAATGACGACAAACAGCTAAATAAAGTGGGCAGCGTCTCCTTCAGCTGGGCAGCGTCTTCTTCAGCTGGGCAGCGTCTCCTTCAGCTGGGCAGCGTCTCCTTCAGCTGGGCAGCGTCTCCTTCAGCTGCAGGCTGCAGAAAAGACTGCTCTTTATAATTAAAGCCGTTCAGAGACCTAATTTAAACACCGTCTGGACGGGTCCAGATTAGATCAGAACATTTCAGCTGGTACTTCCTGTGGCTCCGAGGTGAAAAACAAAACCAGAACCGTTCGTTTATCTTGAGCCCATCTGTTGAGATTAAAGGCAGAACTTTGACCCAACACCCAAAAACAAACAAAAAGCTGAATTCCTCGAAGGAATGCACGTCGCCCGCCACCTCCGACGCCACAGTTTTTACTCTGTTAGCACTCAGAGTCACCGTTGAGGACGACTCTCAGCTACCACCATGCCGAACTTCAGCTCAATATGATGCAACGTCGGTGTTAACTCAGCTGTGACGGCCATCTTGAATCATATTGACACTAAGTTACTGAGTTGTAGACAAACATCCAGTGATTATTTTCTAGTTTCCTTAAAATCTATCTTTGTGGAAGAGATATTTTGCTAACAGAGAAATGATTACATGATTGCCCGCCTTTCATGACTGAGCATTAATTAAAATTATTTAAACTGTGGAAGTTCTTCTTAATTCTCCTGATTCTATAACATTTTGACGCAGTTTCCTGCCGCGACAGTGATGAAGAGACTTTTTCCTCTCTGACGTGAAACAGGAAGCCGGTTGGACAACTTCCTGTACCACTTTGACAGTAAACTGGATCCAGTAGCCTCTCCTGGGAGGATCTGAGTCACTGCTGCTAAAAGCTTTTTGTTTGACAGATCAGATAAAGCTGCTCGAAGTCAGAAGAACGTTAAAGCTCCAACCCAGAAGAAGAAGTTCAGTCTGGGTGGTGAAAAGAGCTGAAATGTTCCTTTAAACAACCTCGGCTAAGGAAAAGTAGCCGAGAAAAGTGGAGTCAAACCAGAGAGACCGGTGTGACCGTCGAGTCCTGAAAATAATGAAACTGGAACTGAGCAGCTGAAGTCTAGACAAGAAGAGGCTAAAATGAACCGAACATGAGGTAAAACTAATGGCAACACGTTAGCAAACAGCAACAATAACTAAAATTAGCAGAAAACATGCTAAAGCGTAAATGACACAACCAGCAGATATTAGCAAAACAAAAGCTAATATGTGCAAAATAAACAGTGAAATTTGTTACATATAAGCTGCAATTAGCAAAATTTTCACTACATGTAGCAAAAACAATCCTACGGCTAAAATCAGCTAAACAAAAGCTAAGCAAACGTGTATCTATTAAAAATTGAGCAGAATAGCTGCTAAAAGTAGTTAAACTGTAGTTAAAAGCTAAAGTAGTAACATGGAAGCTAAATGCTAAAGCTAAAGGCTAAAACTAGCTAAAAGTTGGTAAAGGCAACAGAACAGTAGCTAAAAGTATCAAAACAGTAAGTAAAAATCTAAACAGAATCAAATGCTAGCAAAATACTGTAATGACGCCAACACTGCAGACGGAGTCCAGCCAAACTTTATTCATAAACAGGGAAGAGCTGCTATTACCGAGGCTGCAGCTCACGCCTCAAAAGAAAACGCAGTACACACGCAAGCGAACACACTGCTAGCTGCCTGCTAACAACAACACGCTCTCGGACTCTTCTTCTTCATCTCTCTTTTCCCGGTCCCTCCTCCCTGCTCCTACCCCTCCCCTACCCCCACGACCAGTCCAACACATGAGGGCGGGGGTCAACAGAATCACAACAGCTCAACAGAACACAGTACAACTCAACAAATACACAGAAACACTTGGACCCAAAGCAGAACCAACACAGGGTCGTTACACTACCCCCCCACTACAGAGTCCCTCGCCCACGAGGGGACAAAGTCATCAGACCATCTTGGGGCCCTCCTCGTCTGTTGTGGGCGAGCTCCCAGCAGCGCTCCCGACTCTGCGGCTGGGACCTCGTTCGACGGCAGTGATAAAACTTCTGGGGATGTTGGCGGACACACCCGAGACCCCGACCATTGGCCTTCTGGGGGCTGCGGTGCATACCTGCCTTGATAGGGGGCCAACCTGTCCCTGTGCAGAGCTACTCTTCTCCTGTTTTGGGGCATCTGCACTCTGTAGACCACCTCCCCCAGGCACTCCAACACTCTGCAGGGACCCACCCACTGACTGTCCAGTTTCGGGCACCGTCCCTTCTTCCTACGAGGGTTGTGCACCCAGACCAGTTCCCCTGGAGTAAAGTGTCGGCCCATCGCTCTTACATCATAGTTCAGTTTCTGGCGCATGCCCGCTTGCTCCTGTTGCCTCAGGGCAATTGCATGGGCTGTCTCTAACCTGTCTGAGCGTGGTAGGGGGCCCATGATGTCCACGACCACTCGCTCCATCGGGGCTCCTAAAACAAACTATTGTAGGCTAGGCGGGCGTGAGACTGACCTGTCGGCCCCTTCCGTGCTGTACAGAAGTCACAACGGCGGCAGAAGTCCTCCACATCCCTCCTGCACTGGCCCCAGTAAAACCCCTGTCGGAGGCGGCGTAGAGTCTTTGTAACGCCAAAATGTCCAGACCCAGACGCTCCATGCACGCCCTGCAGGACTACGTCTTTCAGGCCTTTTGGGACTACAGTCTGCCACCGCTCCTCACCCGTGGAGGGGTCCTTCCATGACCTCTGTAGCACCCCGTCTTCCAGACGCAGAGCCTCAAACTTGGACCACAACCTTTTAGTTGCCCGCGAGAGCCTAGCAACCTCCTCCCATGGTGGCTTCAGTTGTCTCTCCACCCACTGCAACATAGGCTGGATATCGGGGTCCTGTTCCTGTTGGTGCCTCCAGCTGTCTGTGCCGACCACCTGCAGCCCTCTGCAGATTACCGAGTCACTCTGCTGGGATCGGGCCCCCACGCCATTAGCATCCATGTCGAGGATGAAAGGGAGGGAGGGGTCTGCAGGAGCGAGGACTGGGGACTCAGTCAGAGTTTGCCGCAGACGGCCAGACGCTCCCTGGCACTGTTCAGTCCACACATAGTCTCGGTTCTTCTGGGGCACCCACACTGGGGGCATAGGACTCGCAGGTGCGGGGGCCATGGTGGCAGCAATCTGGCTGGGCTGAGGGGAGGTGTGCTTGACAGCTGCGACCTGAGGTTCCGTGTAGCGGGCCACAGGACCCATAAGAGCGTGATCAGGAGCTGTGGGTAACAGTGGAATGAGAGGGCCCTCCTTAAAACTCCATGTCCCCACACCTAAATCCAACTGGCACCCCGCAGCCCTTAAAAAGTCCAGCCCCAATATGCACATGTCCTGCACATCTGCTACCCACACAGGGTGGGTGATAGATCGGCCACCCACATTAACAGTCATTGTCCCCCTCCCCTTCATAGGTGCCATGTCCCCTGTGACTGTGCGCAGCTGCACTGTGGTGGGTTGGATCCGAGTCCAGTCTGGTACCACATCAGGCCTCACTAGCGTTACCGTGGAGCCAGTGTCAATCAGGGCTGTGCATGGGATCCCTTCCACAGAGACTGGGACATAACAAAAGTCCCCAACACATGTGCGTCCAACCACCACAACCCTGGTTGCTTGGTCTGGGGCGGAGTCAGTTTCAAAGGAATTCTGGGCTAGGGCCCCCTGTTTGAGCTTTTGGGCCCTGCCCGCTGGCGATGAAGGTGTGGGGGTTACAGTAGGGATCTACGATTCCTCCCTCCCGCAGACCCCGTGTCATTTCCTTGCGTCTTGACTGTTTTAGGACACTGCCTTAGGAGGTGTCCCGGTTGGCCACAGCCCCAACAAACGGCCAGGGGTGCGGAGGAGTCCCGCGTCAACTGTAGCGCCACTGCTCAGATCATTTCTGTCAGCTCCGAGACCCAAGCAGGTTTCTCCTGGTTCAGCTCTGCCCCCTCCGCAGATCTGCATGCCGGTGGTTGTCCTCTCAGGTCGTTTCCCGCTGCTACTCCCAGCAAACACTCTCTCTCCACTGCTAAGTCCAATGCGTCTTGCAGGGATCGGGGGTGCATCAGCTGAACCTGCACACGCAGCTCCGGTGGTGCCAGGGCTCTGATGAACTGATCTTTTGCTAGTTCATTCTGAACCCCTGACTGCATGTGTGAATAGGCTCTGCGTGTGAGGCTCTCAATGTCATTAGCCAAAGCACGCAGGGGTTCACCCGGCAACCTGCTCCTATTGCTGAGTTTATTTTTAAAAATGTCTGGTTGCACACATTGTCCAAACCGCCTCTTTAAAGCTCCGACTAGTGCATCATAGTCTTTTCTGTCCTCTGAGCCCAACAGCAACAGGCAGTCCAGTGCATCATCTTGTAGGCAGAGAGCCAGCTGCAGGGCTTTATGCTCCGCTGTCCACCTCCCTGCATGAGCCAGCAGCTCAAACTGTGCATGGAAGGCCTCCCAGCTGGACCTACCAGAGTACTTGGGCGTCTTCAACGGGACGGTGACGTTTTGGACGACGTAACTGTCATGGCTGCCGCCATGTGAGTCTTTTGGCGCTCTTGGAGAAAATGGCGTCGACGGACCCGCCCCCCCGCCGGTACTCAGTCCTGCTTCGGCAGCCATGCTCGCTGCAGAGCTGCGCAGAGCAGCCTTCGCCTGAGTTATTTTAGTGAGCTCCTCTCTCCAGGCCTCCTCATCCTCTAGTCCAGTGCTTCTCAATTATTTTCTGTTAAGCCCCCCCCGGAAGAAGAATCCGGTCCGCGCCCCCCTACTCTCCGCTGCGACTATAAATACGGTGGCTGTAATAACCTTGCACATACCAAAAGAGGGTTAAAAAGAAAAAGGTTTATTATACGTCCACTGTAGTATAATTTGTATATAAAATTGTGATTCTCAATTCAAGTCCTCAGGCCTCCCTGCTCTGAATGTTTTAGATGTGCCTATTCCAGAACAGATGATCCACATGATTGCATGACCTCTTCTGCAGCCACCAAGTCCTGCAGAGGTAAAGTGGCATATGCAATAAGGCTAGTAAAAAGAATATACAGTATATATCAGCAGTAGTGTAGATATAAAAAGTAGTGTAAAAGTAGTGCAATTTGTCCTCAGTACTTAAAACCTCTTCTTGGACCTGCTCCCCCAGGTGGGACAGGTCCCTGGAAGAGGACCAGACTTAGCTTTTTTAGATTTTTCTACCTGGATTATTGAGCATGCATCAGGGTGTCCCTGGAAAAGTTCAGAGTTCAGTCACACACTTCTACTGGAGGTGATGTGGTGGATTTCCCTGAAGAACACAAAGAGGTAAAAAAGAAAGAGTTAATAAGATTATAACTTTAAATTAAAAAGTTATATAGATAATATTAATAAAACAACAATACCTCTTCTTGAACGGTTGTTATGAGGTGGCTCGGTCATCATCATCATCATCTCCATCATCAGGGCTTTAGTAAGCTCCAGGGCTTGTTGACATCAGTTTTATTTTTTTCATAAAGTGATGAACTTTATTACTTTCGGTTCTGGAGTGGAGCTTCAAAACAGTCTGAAGTGTTGACATGATGGATGTTGTGGCGGAGCTCACGAACTTTAAAGCCTGCACATCAACCCAGAGCTTTAAAAACTTCTACAGCTTCGACTGTGATCTGGACCGTTCTGATTTACCTGATGGAAGTTTAAATGCTTCTGTTATCGGTGTTAAAACAAGCTGCTTTTCTTGCTTTTAGAAGAGACGTTCACATTGGGATGACGTTGTTTCAAGTCCGTTAACAAGTTAGACGTGTTGAAAAAAAAAACGTGTTGCAGCTGCAGATCTAATCTTGTTTGTTTTCTCGTGGCGGAGCGCTCCGCTCCTCTGCATGTCCGCACCAGTCTCAGTGAAACAACGTCCTGAAACAACAGCTTTGGACTTGCGCTCGTCTTTTTAAACAAGGAAGCCATAACTTTCCCAAACAGGACACCGCAGCGAGAAGCTAATGCTACGCGTACTACTGTTACGGCTGGCTCAGGCCGAACACATAAACGGGACACAAGACACAAGGAGGCAGAAGATAAATTAAAAAGCTTTATTGGAAAACTCCCCGACTCCTCCCTCCAGGTGCGGAGTGCACCGTCTTCTGGCACAGGGTCAGGAAAAGCAAAGATTAGACAAAGTGCAAAAAAATGGTGGACGAGAGTGAGTCAGCCAAAAAGAATATAACGTCCCCAGCATCAGCCCAACCCATAAACAGGGCCGTCGCAGCCTATCTGGAGACGGACTACCTGACCAAAAGGGGACCCTAGGGGTAAAAGAAAAACGATATAACTGGACTACCGATCTCACTCTGTCATTAGGCAAACAAACAAAAAACTCCAAACAGCTCCAAACTCCAAAAATGCTCCAAACAGCTCCAAGCTCAAAAATGGTCCTGGTTAAACCAACTTAAACTAACCACACAGGTCAGCATCTCTGATATCAATTATCATTAGCATTAGCAGGATCCTAATGTCATCAATGCAGCCTTCAGCTACCCAGTGCACTAAGCACAACAAAAGTCAAAAGGTGAGCAAACATTCCTAAGTGCAGTAAGCACAGTCAAACTCCACAAGCAAATGAGCTGACACAAATGCAACTAGCAGTCAAGACCAAACATGAGCTAGTAGCCACTCTTTAAGTGCATCTAGCAGTCAAGACCAAACATGAGCTAGTAGCCACTCTTTAAGTGCATCTAGCAGTCAAGACCAAACATGAGCTAGTAGTTACTCTTTAAGTGCATCTAGCAGTCAAGACCAAACATGAGCTAGTAGTTACTCACCAAGAACCTTCTAAACAGAAGATCAGACTTCAAGACAGGCAGGGGCGGAGAACACCCCCACACAGTACCATACAGTACTCAAACAGTACCCAAACAGTACTCAAACAGCTCAGCAATAAAGCAACCAAACTCTGAGCTCACAACACTCCGCATTCAAGCACAGTCAACTTGAAGTATATATAGGCGTGGCTCTCAGGTGTTCCTGGCTGAACACACACAAGCCTGATCACAATCAGACTAATTAACCACACAAAAGCAGTTTTGCATGACTGCAGTCAACATACATAAGAACTAAAAGGTGTCAGCATTGGCAGCTTCCTCAGGATATGTAACACCTCCACCACCAGTGTTTTGTATGGGGGTGATGTGGATGTCAGGTGAAAACATCTCACATCCGCACATGCAAAATAAATAGGACCCTAGAGAGCAACAATGTAGCGGTCACAACAGACAAACGGACTAAAAACATCATTAAAACTAGTCCGCCTAACCGCTAACATAATCAATGTCATGTTATCTTAAAATGTTCTGAAGCCAAACAGGCAACGCTTGTCTAGGCTTACTCTATAAGACTTATTTTTGTTAACAGACACCAAACCAACATCAACATCATGACCAAGGATGTCAGTGGGAGAGTGGATACTCTTCATAACAGCCAGAGGGAAACTGTCATTTTCTGCACGTGGCAGCTCCACCATGTCAGCTGCAACAGCACTGTTTCCAGCCACACTGTAAGCAGAGTAGAGACAGTTAGACTCAGAATCATTTGAAACATGTCCAATATAAGGCTGCAGCACTTCATTTCTCACAGACAGTGAAAATGTATTTTCTTCAGACCCATCTCTTGCTTTAGGTTGAGGCGACGGTCCCATGTCATCCACCACCACTTTCTCTTTGATTTCTGTAGTGGCAGAAACGGGACATAAAGGAGCAGGAGAATGTGTCACGTGTGGCTTCATCTCTCTTAGGCTCACTGGGACATCCTCTTCCTCAGAGCTAAATAAAAAACATTCCCTTAGTTCAAAGTCATCCTCCTTTAGCTCTTCTAAATCTATTATTTCCTCATCTGACTGAACTATGGTTTGTTCAGTTTCATGTTCAGTGTCAAACATCTGTAAGAAACAGTCACCAAGATCGTCATCTACTTCTTGAAGATGAAGCAAGAGTTTCACTTCCTCCACTGGAATCGGTTTTGCTTCACAGTTCATCAGGGAGTTTTTACTCAAATTGATCTCGTCTTCTTCCTCCGGTAGATGTTCTTGAGGCGCCCCCTTCTGTTGAGGTGTGAGAGGCACCCGCATAGACACAGATGATGCATCAAAGTTAGGACATGCTAGGGCTGCTTGAGTGCAAAGCACTGGTGCAGTAACCACCGGATGACAGGCATGTTGAATTGTCAGCCTTCTCAGTCGTTCCAAATCCTCTTGTTCCTGAAGACGCTTAATTTCATCCAGAGCAGCTTGAAGTCTCTGTTGCTCAAGCTCTTGTTCTTTCAAGAGAGCTTGGTGTTTAATCATTAAGTTTCTTTTTTTAATTTCGAACTGCTCTAAAATAAGCTCTTTTTCTTTCCTTATTTGTTCATCGTGTTTTCTTTTTAAAGCAGCTTCATTTTCCTTTTCCTTTAGACGCTCTGTATCATTTACCTCAGGAAAAATGTCAAGCATAAATAATTTAGTCAACAGTTCACCTTTAAAATGTTTTTCATGAATGCGGCTTCTTATATCAATGTTGAAGTGTTCTGCCACACTCAACATTTGTTCTATAGTGCAGTCAGCAAAGACCTGCACTGTGGGCTGTTCAAGAAACCTCTTCAAATTGAATGCCATGATGTGAACACAAACAGCTTTTAAGCTGTACCCCTCTTCTAATGACTTTCACTGTAAACAACAGCAAAATCACAGCTGCATTTGAACGCAGCACAATCCAAAAACACACACACACACAGCTGCGTGTTTCAGCTCAATCAGCAACCAGGAGCTGGTCCTGTCAGCTCCAGAGCTGGTCCTGTCAGCTCCAGAGAGAGTGCAAACTACAGCACACAGCTGTCAACACACACCAAATGTAAAAAAGGAGCAATTATATTAACTGCGGTCCAAAAACACTTGGCTTCAAAAGACTTCACTACTCTCAATATTTTAAGCACAAAAAACTCAATGTCTGCTCAAAACCAAACTCACAAACATGCACAGCACTGGACCTGCCTATGAGTCAAACCAACAACAGGTTTAATTAATTAACCCAACAAGGATCACAACAGCTCAACAAGGACTCATAAATCCAGACAATGTCTCAAAGATCCAGGCAAGGACTCAAAAGGGATTCAAAAATCCAGACAAGGAGTCAAAAAGGATTCAAGATCCAGACAAGGAGCAAAAGGAGAAGAAGGATCCAAGATCCAGACAAGGAGTCAAAAAGGATTCAAGATCCCGGACGAGGCGCCCAAAATATGTTACGGCTGGCTCAGGCCGAACACATAAACGGGACACAAGACACAAGGAGGCAGAAGATAAATTAAAAAGCTTTATTGGAAAACTCCCCGACTCCTCCCTCCAGGTGCGGAGTGCACCGTCTTCTGGCACAGGGTCAGGAAAAGCAAAGATTAGACAAAGTGCAAAAAAATGGTGGACGAGAGTGAGTCAGCCAAAAAGAATATAACGTCCCCAGCATCAGCCCAACCCATAAACAGGGCCGTCGCAGCCTATCTGGAGACGGACTACCTGACCAAAAGGGGACCCTAGGGGTAAAAGAAAAACGATATAACTGGACTACCGATCTCACTCTGTCATTAGGCAAACAAACAAAAAACTCCAAACAGCTCCAAACTCCAAAAATGCTCCAAACAGCTCCAAGCTCAAAAATGGTCCTGGTTAAACCAACTTAAACTAACCACACAGGTCAGCATCTCTGATATCAATTATCATTAGCATTAGCAGGATCCTAATGTCATCAATGCAGCCTTCAGCTACCCAGTGCACTAAGCACAACAAAAGTCAAAAGGTGAGCAAACATTCCTAAGTGCAGTAAGCACAGTCAAACTCCACAAGCAAATGAGCTGACACAAATGCAACTAGCAGTCAAGACCAAACATGAGCTAGTAGCCACTCTTTAAGTGCATCTAGCAGTCAAGACCAAACATGAGCTAGTAGCCACTCTTTAAGTGCATCTAGCAGTCAAGACCAAACATGAGCTAGTAGTTACTCTTTAAGTGCATCTAGCAGTCAAGACCAAACATGAGCTAGTAGTTACTCACCAAGAACCTTCTAAACAGAAGATCAGACTTCAAGACAGGCAGGGGCGGAGAACACCCCCACACAGTACCATACAGTACTCAAACAGTACCCAAACAGTACTCAAACAGCTCAGCAATAAAGCAACCAAACTCTGAGCTCACAACACTCCGCATTCAAGCACAGTCAACTTGAAGTATATATAGGCGTGGCTCTCAGGTGTTCCTGGCTGAACACACACAAGCCTGATCACAATCAGACTAATTAACCACACAAAAGCAGTTTTGCATGACTGCAGTCAACATACATAAGAACTAAAAGGTGTCAGCATTGGCAGCTTCCTCAGGATATGTAACAACTACAGATAATAGCACCGTGCTGAAACACGCCTAGGAATTTTAGTTCTGCGGCGTAATAAGAAAATTCAAAACTGGGTCACAAGAGCCTGGGCCCCCCCAGGCATCGCATTATTCGCCCCACTATTTGAGAAACGTTGGCTCCGCTTTAAACTTCACTTTGGAGAACGCTCTGTCCATGATGTTGATGTCGCGGGTGGAGGCGACGAGGCGGGTGGAGGCGACGAGCTAGTAGTACTCACTCGGCTCGGTAGCGTTGGTTTACTTCTGACACCAATGTAATGACGCCAACACTGCAGACGGAGTCCAGCCAAACTTTATTCATAAACAGGGAAGAGCTGCTATTACCGAGGCTGCAGCTCATGCCTCAAAAGAAAACGCGGTACACACGCGAGCGAACACACTGCTAGCTGCCTGCTAACAACAACACACTCTCGGACTCTTCTTCTTCGTCTCTCTTTTCCCAGTCCCTCCTCCCTGCTCCTACCCCTCCCCTCCCCCCACGACCAGTCCAACACATGAGGGCGGGGGTCAACAGAATCACAACAGCTCAACAGAACACAGTACAACTGAACAAATACACAGAAACACTTGGACCCAAAGCAGAACCAACACAGGGTCGTTACAATACTAAAAATAGCAGAGCAGAAGCTAAATGTAGCATGTAGCTTAAGAGTTAAATGTAGCAGTCCTGCTACATTTAGTAACAGTACCTTACAGCAAAATGTAGCTGAAGCAGCTACAAAATAGCAGAACTACAGGTCCTTCTAAAAAAAATTAGCATATTGTGATAAAGGTCATTATTTTCCATAATGTAATGATAAAAATGAAACTTTCATATATTTTAGATTCATTGCACACCAACTGAAATCTTTCAGGTCTTTTATTGTTTTAATACTGATGATTTTGGCATACAGCTCATGAAAACCCAAAATTCATGTCTCAAAAAATTAGCATATTTCATCCGACCAATAAAAGAAAAGTGTTTTTAATACAAAAAAAGTCAACCTTCAAATAATTATGTTCAGTTATGCACTCAATACTTGGTCGGGAATCCTTTTGCAGAAATGACTGCTTCAATGCGGCGTGGCATGGAGGCAATCAGCCTGTGGCACTGCTGAGGTGTTATGGAGGCCCAGGATGCTTCGATAGCGGCCTTAAGCTCATCCAGAGTGTTGGGTCTTGCGTCTCTCAACTTTCTCTTCACAATATCCCACAGATTCTCTATGGGGTTCAGGTCAGGAGAGTTGGCAGGCCAATTGAGCACAGTAATACCATGGTCAGTAAACCATTTACCAGTGGTTTTGGCACTGTGAGCAGGTGCCAGGTCGTGCTGAAAAATGAAATCTTCATCTCCATAAAGCTTTTCAGCAGATGGAAGCATGAAGTGCTCCAAAATCTCCTGATAGCTAGCTGCATTGACCCTGCCCTTGATAAAACACAGTGGACCAACACCAGCAGCTGACATGGCACCCCAGACCATCACTGACTGTGGGTACTTGACACTGGACTTCTGGCATTT
>JBBPBX010050799.1:0-24832 GCA_038048925.1 Garcialebias charrua
CACATATATGTACACATACAAACATATGCGTGAGTATATATATATATACACACACACGTGTTTATATATATACATACATGTGTGTATATATACACATATATGTACACATACATACATAATATATACTGTACATACATATATATTTATATATACAGTACATACATATACACATATATACATATATATATACATACAGTATATATTTATATATACACACATTGATGATGGTGGAGTACACTACTTTGGACAAAACTGAAAGTGGCATGTATCCTAAAAAATCTGCGCCGCTCCATTGTCCCAGTTGATCAACAAGTGTGTTCCAAACTAAAACATTTGTAATATAAACTTAACAATATGTAATCAATCAATTCCAATCAAAATATCAAAGCAACTTTATTTAAATACTGTAAATGTTACATGTCAATAAAATTGTAACAGTTTTAAAAAATGAAAGATTGGTGTTATTTGTAGAAACAGAAAAACATATTACTAAATCTGCAGTTATGTATGAAATATGAACTTAAAATATCATCACTGGAATCTTAACCTGTTGTTCCAAAACATGTAACAATAATTCAAAGTAAAATTTGGCCAATAGCTCAGGTAAAAATGCTGACCTGTAGAACATTTCTACATTTTTCACTGCTTCTGTAAAGAACTCACCATCAGACACAATCCTCTGTGAATAAAGTCATCTGACCCAGAACTAAAGTTCTTTAGTTTGTAGCAGGTCGCTTTTGTAAAAGAGTCCACGAGACTCAATGAGATTTACCTGACTAAATAAAGGTTGAATGAAAAACACCATGAAGTCACAGTACCCCTGCTCCGTCACAAACTGAGCTTGTATGACATCTGCTGAGTTCATAGGACCTGTTTGTGTTGTCAATGCAGGACTGTTTTTTTTTTTACTGAGGCACCGAGGACATCTTTGGCACAATGTGGACAAGGTGCAGGAGAGCAGAGCATCAGGAGAAGCTCTGAGGTCTGTTCGGCTGCAGTTGATGTGTAGTCTGGAGTCACAAGATCAGATCCTGATGCAGCAGTTCAGCGATGGCTTCATATGTCTGGCTGGCTGTTTTCACTGCCCCATCTGGCAAACAACACAAAATTATTGTTATAATCTCCTCTAAACATCATTGTCCTTTGCTTTTATCTGTAATTTTCAAAGTTTGGAGTGTTTCTGTCATGACATACTTGCTTTACAGTGCAGTGACTTGTCCCATCCTTCTCCAAGGACACCCACGGCTAGAGGATCTTTACACAGGAACTGACTGATTAACCTGAAATAAATCACATTACACATTAATACAGGCCTATAGGCGTAAGTGACAAATTTATGGATTTTTCCCCATATTTATAAACCATTTTTGGACTGAGATATGACCGTTTCCATTTATTCTGACTGAACCAAAACAAACCAAAACAAAAACAGAAGTACAGTACAGTAGATAGAAGTAACATGTATGGCATGAAGTTGGCGGTTGTATCACGTAATATGAAAACGTGGCTATAATGATAAATTCAAAAAAGTTCAAGACAAAAACAACTGGACTTTATTTATTATACTATGCTTTAGACTATTTTTTTCCTTCCTTGCACTTTTTAGAATTTACCATGTCCTGGATGACTGAGAATCTTCACTCGCTATTATCGACTCAAACGGCCTGCCATACACCACATTCTGCTCTGCTTCGAACCTTGAAAACAGCTGCCAACTCGGCGAATTAGACCATTAAAGTGCATTTATTAAGCAAATGATAGACTCAGACACACCTCCTCTCCTACAATTTCGAGCTAACAAATATTGTTTATGTGATTTTCTTGTTATATTTCAGAGAAACGAGCCGTTCCGCCATCTTTTTTTTTTTTTCAGAAAAGCCTCTCGGCTGTTGCTGAAGCTAGTCTCCGGTGTTTTTTCAGTCCAAAAACGCTCAGAGAGTTGCATGACTCACTGGAAATATGCTTAAAGTTATAAAACACTCACCATCTACTATAGACTCCATAAGAAGAGAAGTGGCTGTGTCAAGGCCAGTCTCCCTCACACTGTTGGCTGGGCAGTTTGCATTTCCTGGAAGACCGACTCTTCTTCTTCTTCTTCTTCTTCTTGGCGGATTGCAAACAACGTTCAGGTGCATACGCCACCTACTGGAGAAGACTGAATCTCCGCCCTCCGACCTAGGAATACGCCCCCTGACCAATCAGTGAACACGCTGTGCTGATGTCATAACTGGACCCTAGAGGAACCGGACCTTTGTACCTAGTTGAGGCAGGCACCAAAATAGGACCGGTTTCACGTGAACAGGACCCTGTGGGTACACCCCATAACTAGTTGTTAACTAGTTACGAACGAGCCCGAACGAGCGCGAACAGGACCTGTTGATAAGAGGCATTGGTGAACTTTGTGTTGTCTTCACTGGAACAGCGATAACTCCCAAAATCTCATCGCGTGCAACGAGCGGAGCTGGCGAAAACCGGAAGAGGAACAAGCTAACATTAGCTTCGGATTCGGGTGGTCTAATGCTAAAAGGAGCAGCAAACTGCGGCGCGCTCAGACGGGTTTCGGTAAGTTATCTTAAGCTAACACTAACAGTAAGTCAAATGAGTAATAAAAAAAGAGCTAATTTTAAAACAACAACACATTACAGATACTGGCTGTTACAGAGGGCGTGAACAGATCGTTGAAGGGCGTGGACTTCAAGAAACCGGTCGTTCAAAACGAAAGTTAAAAATGGCAGAATTAAAAAGGGTATAATTGATTATCTAATAATTATTTTGTGCATTAAATTGAAGGAATAGGGTCTGGATATCCCACAGAAATACCATAAAAATTTAAAAAATACATCTGAGGTCCCCTTTAAGGAACCTTTTGAACCAATTGACCAAATTTCTCTGAAATTTTTGTCTTTTAAAACAGCGCTACTGCTGGCGTTAACATCAGCAAAGAGAGTAAGTGATATGGCAGGCCTGTCGGTCTCTCCTTCCCTTTTAAAGATCCAAGGGGATGGAAGCTCAGCAGAGCTTCGGCCGAATCCTGCTTTCATCCCTAAGATCATAACAACGGCTTTTAGGTCCCGTATCGTCACTCTTGACGGGTTCTATCTCCCTCCTCATGGTAATGAAGAGGAGAAACGGCTGCATCTGCTCTGCCCAGTCAGAGCACTTAAATGTTATGTAGCTCGCACAGCAGAGGTGCGTAAATCTGAAAGATTGTTTGTACATTTCAGGAAACAATCTCAGGGTCAACCTTTGACCTCTCAAAGGCTGTCACACTGGTTGTGTGAGGCCATCTCACAGGCCTATACCTCCTCTGGCCTTCAGCCTCCTGATGGTATTAAAGGTCACTCCACCAGAGCGATGGCGGCTTCAGCAGCCCTTAACAAGGGCCTCTCTGTACAGGATATCTGTTCTGCCGCATCGTGGTCGTCACCTACACCTTTTGTTCGTTTCTATTTACAGGATGTATCCAGTTCCTCTCTGACACATCCTGTTCTTAGGACCATGGCGGAGTGATTGTTCTTTTTCAAACATCAATAAATATTGATGAATTGACACAGTTTGCCTCTGTCTTTATTGAAGGGTATTGTTTTTTGGTCAAAACTTCCTTCAATCAGGCTAAACTTGTTTATATCCTGGTCTGTTCTGAATAAATCTAATTCAGCCAGTCGAGGTCTTAAGGTTGCTCGCCTGTTATTATGCACCTTGGTGCATCATTGCTGTTGAGGTGTTGACGGGTGTCAAGGTATGTTGGTTCTATCAGACCCAGTGAGGCATGGACTACATCTTGCTCCGCCTTAACCCAACAAAGCGAAGCTTTTAAAGGGCGAATGCTTACACGAAATAGAACGTTGGTTACGTACTGTAACCTTAGATTCTATGAGTGTAAGCTGAGCCCTTTAAAACGGGGGCCTCCCTGGTTCTTATATGACAGAAGAAAAAAGTATTGTCTTGGGAACAGAGTAACGGTCCAGGGGCAATTTATACTGGACCTCAGGGCGGGCCCACAGCAGGTGGGCGTGGACTACAAGTCTTCAATGTTGGCGCGAAGCGCGAGGGATAAACCCAACAAAGCGAAGCTTTTAAAGGGCTCAGCTTACACTCATAGAATCTAAGGTTACAGTACCTGAAAGAAAGAACCTGACCCAGGGCATCAGTGAGGCCAAGGAGCAGTATTCCAGGAAAATAGCTCACCGTTTCAAGGACAGCAAGGATACACGCAGTCTGTGGCAGGGAATACAGACCATCACAGACTACAAACCCCCCCCCAGACCTGTGACAGCTCAACCTCTACGCTGAATGAACTGAATGAGTTCTTCGCTCGGTTTGAGGCAAGTAACAGCACACCTGCACATAAATTCCCCCCCTCTCCTGATGGCCAGGTGCTGGCGCTGTCCTCAGACAGCGTAAGGCGATCATTCATCAAGATTAACGCCCGGAAGGCCTCTGGTCCTGACAACATACCTGGTCGTGTGCTGAAAGACTGTGCAGGGGAACTCGCAGCGGTCTTCACGGACATCTTTAACATCTCACTGAGCCAGGCCATCGTCCCCACCTGTTTCAAAGCCACCACCATCATCCCTGTCCCAAAGAAGGCAACGCCCGCATGCCTCAATGACTATCGCCCAGTAGCACTCACCCCCATCCTGATGAAGTGCTTTGAACGGCTAGTCATGAAAAGCATCACATCTGTCCTCCCTGCCTCCCTGGATCCCTTCCAATTTGCATACCGACCTAATCGCTCAACCGACGATGCCATCTCCTCTGCCCTCCACACAGCTCTCACACATCTGGACACGAAGGACTCTTATGTTAGAATGCTGTTCATCGACTTCAGCTCGGCATTCAACACCATCATCCCCCAACAGCTCATCCATAAACTGGACAGTCTGGGGCTGAACACCTCAATGTGTAACTGGCTGCTAGACTTCCTGACCGGGAGACCACAGACAGTACGGATCGGGAGTAACACATCTAGCACCATCACATTGAACACAGGGGCCCCACAAGGATGTGTGCTGAGCCCCCTTCTATTCACCCTGCTAACACACGACTGCACACCATCGTACAGCTCCAACCACTTCATCAAGTTTGCGGACGACACAACAGTGGTAGGTCTCATCAGCAACAACGATGAGACGGACTACAGGAACGAGGTGAGCCGCTTGGCCTTGTGGTGCGGACACAACAATCTCACTCTCAACGTGGAGAAGACAAAGGAGATTGTCGTGGACTTCAGGAAGAGGGATGCACAACATGCCCCTCTGACCATCAACAGCACCGCAGTGGAGAGAGTGGACAGCACCAAGTTCCTGGGAGTGCACGTCTCAAAGGACCTGTCCTGGAGCAGGAACACTGCAGCACTGGCGAAGAAGGCTCACCAGCGCCTCTACTTTCTCCGCAAGCTGAAAAGGGCTGGAGCTTCAACCTCCATCATGTGCACCTTCTACAGAGGTGCCATAGAAAGTGTCCTGACCAGCTGCATCACTGTGTGGTTTGGTGCATGCACTGCATCCTGCCGCAAGAGCCTCCAGCGCATCGTGAAAGCAGCTGAGAAGATCGTCGGCACCTCCTTGCCCTCACTGCAGGACTTACACAGCAAACGCCTCACTCGGAAAGCCCACCGCATGGCAGGTGATCCCACACACCCACTACACAGCCGCTTTAGACTGCTGCCATCAGGGAGGAGACTGAGGAGTCTCCAGGCTCGTACCAGCAGACTGAGAGACAGCTCTGTTCATCAGGCAGTCAGAATGCTAAACACTCTGCCTGCTCTGCCTCCCCTCCCATTTGAACTGCCTTAACACAAAAAACTTTCTCACACATTACCACTCAACACAAAGTTTTTAACACTGGACTCTGTGTCATCAAACGGGTTATTCACTAAACTCTCGGTCATGTGTTCATTCAGTTTGCACTACTTCTCATATTTGCACTAATGTTTGTATTACATTACTGCCTATAGTCATACTACTGTTTACATTCACTGTTTACATTTATTAATACTGTTTACATTTATTACTACTGCTTTACATTTATTACTACTGTTTACATTTACACTACTTTTATCTACACTACTGCAGATACATATACAGCATTCTCTGACTAGCCTTATCTAAGGATGCCAAATGTGCCTTATGTGCCTCACTGCATATGCCACTTTGCCTCTATACCAACATCAACTACCTCATACATATACTGTGTACATTAACTTATATGCTGCTGTGCCACTCTTTGCAAATGTCAATGCTAGAACCTTCAGTTTATTTTATAGATATACTTTTTATACTTTTTATACTACTATGCAAAAACTCAGGACAGTATTACACTTTTATTATTTCATTTTATGCTTATGTTCATTGGGTGTTTGGTGTTTTAGGGGTGTTTGGTGTTTCAGTGTTGGTGTTAATTTTCATACTTTTATACTATTATGAAAAAACTCAGGACAGTGTTACACTTTTTTACTATTTTATGCTTATGTGTATTAAATGTTTTAGTGTTTAGTGTTTAGATGGTTACTGTTGCACCGAGGGACTGAGAGAAATGCAATTTCGGTCCTGTGTATGTCCTGTACATATTGCAGTTCTGACAATAAAGTTGACTTTGACTTTGACTTTGAGTACGTAACCAACGTCTCCTGAGCTCCGTGATCCTGCTCACCTCCACCGAAAAATAAATAAATAAAACTGAACGCGGCTGAAATGTTTGGCTCTCCTCTGCTCTTAAAACTGCGCGCTTTCGGCTTTGTCTCTATCTGCCAGTATATCGCGACAGAAACAAATGATCAGCCCCATAAAAACAAGCCCAAAACAAGCCCAACAGGCAACCCACCCCATTGTGTAAAACAAGGGCCGTTTTTAAACAGTATAAACATACAGTTATTATGGCATTACATATAGCAAAATTATGCTAAAGACTTTGAAGAACATATCCACTCTAAAAAATAAAAATACATTTGGCATATTTATACAAATTAATCCCATTAAGCCTCTGGGACTCATTTACCAGAGAGACCTGAATTTTAAACTAAGAGTGATGACAACAGTGGACAACGACAACAACAGACAATCATAAAGGATGCGTACAAATTAAAAAATAAAATAAAAATTAAACAGCAAACTCATAGTAAGCTAAGTCAACAAAAAACTTTCTTTAATCTCTATCCTGAATCATGCTTTAAGTGTGTGCTCTTTCTCCCATTCTTTATTATTTTTTTCCCATATTTCCTCCACTTATTGGAGCTCATTTTAATGTGGTCTTGTCACTCTAGATCAGGGGTCTGCAACCTGCGGCTCAGGAGCCACATGCGGCTCTTTGGTCCCTCTGCAGCGGCTCTTTCAAGCTTTGACCAAAACTGACATAAAACTGAATTTTATTGGTTCTTATAACAACTGGAAGGGTTAGTTTTAGAAGTTTTCCTACATTACAAGGAGTAAAACATACTTTCACTTTATGCTTTATTTCTTTTAAGTAGGATACCTAATTTTTCTACAGTTAAAAAAATAAATCACATAGGCCTGCATAGTTTATCGTTTTAGTTTTTAGAAACTGGGCAAAACTATATAAATTTTTCCTTCTTTACAAGAATCTTGTCTTTTATTTTATCTTAAAATGTAAAAATAGCAGTAAATGTTAAAAATCATTAGAAATTTTTAGTTTTATAAAGTCACTCCTGCTGGCCAGAAAAACGTCCTCCAACAAACTTAAAGTGGTCCGTGGGCCACCAGTTGAAAATCCCAGTTGCAGCAGGTGTTGTGGCTCCGGTCTTAATTTAGTGAACAAAGGAGCAGAAATGGCTCTTTGGATCGAAAAGGTTGCAGACCCCTGCTCTAGACAAATAATAAAGAACAAATAATAACAAGCCCAAACAAGCGAAGTTACTTTCAAAACAAGCCCAAGAAACCGCAACAACCCTTGCGCAGCTCAGGACGTGTCTCTGTCCGTCCCCCCCCACCCCGCCATGGCAGATTATGTAGGGGAAACACTGCTTAAGGGAACTGAGATTTTTGCAAAACCTCAGTACATTATAGGACCAGTTCGAAAGGTCGGACTGTTTCGATTAGGGATGTCCCGATCCGATCACGTGATCGAAAACCGGGTCCCGATCACGTGATTTCAGACTCGACTCGACTCGGGCGTTACACACCGATCAGGGATCGGATATATATGTGTATATTTATTCTAAACACAAACGGGAATATTATATTAACTGTATGTTGTGTTACAGAGTCAAATTGTCTCGAAAAAGAACGTGCACAATATTTTAGCAACAGCGCCTGCCGTAAAGCGTGACTGTCGTAAAAAAGAAGTGGAACGCAGCATATTAGCTTTAAGTGGTCGGATATATATGTGTATATTTATTCTAAACACAAACGGGAATATTATATTAACTGTATGTTGTGTTACAGAGTCAAATTGTCTCGAAAAAGAACGTGCACAATATTTTAGCAACAGCGCCTGCCGTAAAGCGTGACTGTCGTAAAAAAGAAGTGGAACGCAGCATATTAGCTTTAAGTGGTCGGATATATATGTGTATATTTATTCTAAACACAAACGGGAATATTATATTAACTGTATGTTGTGTTACAGAGTCAAATTGTCTCGAAACAAAACGTGCACAATATTTTTGCAGCCGCGCCTGCCGTAAAGCAGTGACTGTCGTAAAAAAGACGCGGAACGCGGCAGCTTGAAGGGAGGCAGCGATGTCTGTCGTGTGGAGATATTTTAAAGTGGATGACAAAGATATTGCGTTTGCAAACTGTGAGTTATGTACAGTTCGTATTTCAAGCATAGGCGTAATTTACACGGGGGTTAGGGGGGTTTTGACCCCCCCAATAATTTGATCCGGTCATTTAACCCCCCCAATAAAATGAAATCATTTCGTCATTATACATATCTTACATCAATAATTGATTTTCTTTATTCATTCAAATTTTTTAGTAAAATTGCTGCATGTTTTTAACAAACTCCCTGAGGACTGACCCCCTCCCCTGCAAATAATTTGGTATCACCCATCTCACCGGCTACAGGAAGTCACGTGAGTCACGGAGCTGCTCATGAAGTTGCCCAGAAGTTTCTACATGCATGTGTTCGAAAAAGGCCTCCTTTGGTCGGACTGACTCTGTCGCTGCCCGCCCCTTGCTATGGATGTAGCTGCTATTAGCTGTGAGGTTCGCTGTTTTTGTTTGCAAGATACCACTCATAAACCACACCGCGGATTTTTAAATCAAGCTGATTTCACATTTGGTTCAGCTCAGGAGCCCATCTGCTGTAGTGAGGTAAGAAATATATTTTTTAAGCGTTTATTTAACTAAATTTAAAGAAACAAAGCTCCGGTTTGACCCGCCTGGCGCCTGCATAAAATTCAGCGAACTTTTTTTTTTTTAAATCCAGCTGATTTGAACATTTCGTCAAACTCAGGAGTACGTCTACTATCACCCATAAGTCAGCGAAGAAATACTGTATATTTTTAAGCGTTTATTTAGCTAAATTTAAAGAAAGAAAGCGTCCGGTTTGACCCGCCTGGCGCCTGCATAAAAATCAGCGAACTTTTTTTTTTAAATCCAGCCGATTTGAACATTTAGTTAAACTCAAGAACACGTCTTCTATAAAGTCAGCTTAGTAATATATTTTTTCTCGCAAAGAAATAATTGTTTTTACCGTGTTTCTTTGTGAAGTTCTTCGTACTAGCTGGGTCCTGTCGCCGCCATCTTGATCAGGACAAAGCTGACGCGTCGCGTGGAGATGACGCGTATACAGCAAGAGAAATTGAATATGATGTCCCATTAAGTAAAGCAGAAATAAAAATAATTGTTAAAGATAAAATAAATGATATGTGGCAGGAGAGGTGGGATTTAGAGGAAAGAGGAAGACATTTACATAACATACAGAAGGAGGTACTCCTAAGTGACGATAGTAGTTTAATGTCTAGGAGAGAGGAAGTATGGATTAAGTTGAGGATTGGGCACACTACATTAAATAGTGGTCTAAAGATAATAGGAAAACATCCATCAGGTGACTGCTCTAATTGTGGGGTACTGGAAGGAGTGGAACATGTGTTGATTTATTGTAAGAAATATAATAAAGAGAGGAAGGCACTGGAAAGGGTAATGGGGAGTTCGGTGACAATGGTTACTTTATTGAAGAAAAATCAGTCACAGGTTAT
This sequence comes from Garcialebias charrua, assembly GCA_038048925.1. Classification (NCBI taxonomy): domain Eukaryota; kingdom Metazoa; phylum Chordata; class Actinopteri; order Cyprinodontiformes; family Rivulidae; genus Garcialebias; species Garcialebias charrua. The sequence goes on from JBBPBX010050799.1 coordinate 10,160, forward strand.
AACTAAAGCATTTGTTAAATATTTGAAAGTTACAAAATTAGCTGAAAGGATTTAATTTTATTTTAATTAATTAATTAATTATTATTTATTTATTTTTTGTTGAAAGTAGACTCTTGAATTACATCTCCGTCCAGTTGATGGCGGTAATGCACTGAGTTTGTAAACTGCCAGTAAACACCATCGAAGAAGAAGAAGAAGAAGAGATGACGCGTATTAAACACTGAAGCGTATAGTGTACAATTTTTTCGTGTTTATTGTTAATCACAACCCCCCCAATGTTAGACCTAAAGTTACGCCCCTGATTTCAAGAGGAGGTACAGACAGTTCGTATTTCAAGAGGAGGTAAGGAAAAGGCTGCATTTAACACAACAACCTAAGTTTCTTATTTGTTTACATGCCTGCTCAGTATTTTAAGTTGAGCTGCTTATTTTAAATTAGACATTTTTATTTCATACTGTTTTTTTTTTTTTAAATCTTATTACGGTACTTGATTGTTCAATCTACCTCACAGAAGTATTCTGTTAAATATTAAGGTAAATAATATAAAAATTAAGGGACATCTAGATCTGTTTCTTTTTTTTCCCTTCATTTTAAAAATGTATTTTAGAAGTATCGGATCGGGACTCGAAATCGGCCAATTCTCAAATTAAAGGACTCGGACTCGGACTCGAGGCCAAAAAAACCTGATCGGGACATCCCTAGTTTCGATACAGGGAATTGATTTATGGAACAATTTAGAAAACTATGTTAAATACGCTAAATCTATGCTTGTGTTTAAAAAAATTATTAAATCTAAGTTAACAAAATACGAAAATCGTTAGTTAAATCGATTCTATTAGTATTTAGTCAAAAAATGAAGTTTTTTGTTCAATTACTAGAAAAACATTGCATTAGTTAATTGTTTAGATTGAGTTTGCTTTTGTGTTTTTGTTTTTTTTTAAGAAAAAAAAAGGGGCAGATACTATAAGATTATTTCTTCTCTCTGCCTCCTTTCATTTTATGTCTTTTATATTGTACACTGTATGTTTAAATGTTTTTTATTTATGTAAAATGAATAAATTTAATACAAAAAAAATAGATTAGGGACACCACACTAGTGGTCTGCAGAAAAAGCTTTAAGTGAAAAAACTGGACTGAATGGTACTACAGTACAGGACAAAGCCATGTATGAAACATCTGTGTGCAAATTCAATTTGGTATGAATTTTTTTTTTTTTATGATACCGCATTAATAGAAACAACTGATTAAAAAAATACTGAAAACAAGGAAGCAGGTAAATATAATGAATGGATGGAAATTATTTAATTTGTTTATTTAAATTAGGACAATGCATTTTAATCAACACGTCAGCTGTAAGCATCAATGTAAATATGTCGGAGTTGGCGCAACAGCTAATTTAATTATAATAAAAAGGTGAGCGGATAAAAAAGATCCACTAAGAGTATTCTATACATCTGCCATTGTGATTTGATTTTTACTCCCTTATATTCAATGCTGGGATATTCCAACACCCAACTAGAAGTGTCAATATTACCAGAGGATCTTGTAAACACTTAACAGTTTAAAGGTCTGAACAAAAGGTCAGTACTGTACAGTACTGTACTGTATTGGTGCATCTGAACTTAATGACTAAACACTTTAAGAAAAAACAAGTTAAATCCTCTCAAAACCTTCAAGGTTATATGTAATTTGCTAAAAGTCACCTCACACTGGAAGTGTACCCAAGTCTCCAGCTTTGACATAAACAACCAGTACTGTTTGTTACTGCATCACTTTTATTGGAGGTGGAATTATTACACTAAAAAAAGTACCGATCTTTTATGTGCAATTAAAATAAATTCTATGTTTTAGTTTGGATAAACAACGGCTAACAGTGAGAATGATAAAGTTCAAGCGCGATTTTAAAAACAAAAAAAGTAAAAATAATTAAAGAGGGCTCCATTTTATTAGTTTTCATTGATTACTCGAGTCCGCTAGAAAACCAAGTCGGTTTAGCTAGTTTCAGAAAGAGCGGAACATTTAGGCAGCTTTAACAAAAAAGCATGTAGCTGCATAAATTTAAATCAAAGCACCTGCTCCAATGGTTTTTAGCAGCAGGAAAACAAACTCGGCGTCTGAACCCCGCGAGGCCCAACTCGTAACAGCTAAACATTAGCTTAGCACCATTAGCAGCTAATTTTTGAGTCATGAGTCATCTGCGTTGATGATGTCGCCTGCAAATTTTACTTCACTATAAACAACTTATTTGTAGTGGAACAAACAGATTTGCACTTTTTTAGATAAATATCTGAATAAATCTTGCAAAACAGAACATCTTGCAGAACATGCATTTGAATTAGTTGACGTGCGCTAGCTAGATAGCGGCTTAGCTTCAAAACTACTCACATTTCTTTAGCCACTTCGTCCAGTAGCGAACGATAAGGCCATGGTGCTTTTTATTTTCAATGCACCAAGCCGAGAGTCCCTGTATCGACTCCATAGTGTTGGATACCCCATGAAGGCGACGGTCCAACACGGTTTCCAGAGCGGTGGTGGAGCTGCGTGATCCCGGGACGCTTGCAGCCCCCAGGTCGGCCGCCATCTTCCAAACTCTGGCTGGTAATGATGAAGATGGGATTGAAGGTGCTGGAGTAGATGGGACGAGTCGGGGGAAGACACGCCCCCCGCTTCAACATTTTATATAAACACTAAAGTTGTGTGAAAAGCCGATACCCAATTGTATTTATACTTTTTAGATGACAATATTAGGGATAGATTTTGTTTATTTGAGACAGTGACTGTACTATTACAGAAACAGCTGAGTCACAGACTCTTCTCCAAAAGAAAATGCATGTAGAAACCTGAAAGGCGCTTCCAGATTTTCTTATTTTAACACATAAGCTGTGCAAATCGGTGATGGGGTTGCTTTTTAAATTGTTTAACTGAAAAAGAAATAATAATGAATCCAGGTCATAAAATATATCAGTAATTCCTTGTTCTCGCATAGTCTTGAGAGAAGTTTTTACACCACGCAATCTGTCGACAAAAAATATGACAGAAAAGCCTATATATCACCAAGGAAATCAACGCTGATGCAGACCTACCGGTACATGCTTCGCTCCACACGCCCTGTCTCATGCTCACAAAACATTGACTGTTCATCCATTTTACTACGTTCAGGTCTCTTAATTAACCCCTTTCAGTAGTCAGTGAGAAGGGACGGTTTGCTGTGGATCTGCAGGCTTGATCATGAGAAAAGTCCAACAGGAACGAGGCGCTCTACTGGAAGGTTTCAGTCGTCCGTGCCGTCTAACACACTGTGGCTGAGCGCCAGGTCCCAGTAGTGCTCAGTGCTGTGCTTCTTGAAGTGTTCTCGGGCCATGTTCTCAGTGGGGCACTGCTTGAACTTCATCTCTCCAAAACTACGCTCCTTCGCCGTTCCCTTAAAGAGGAATCACAGGAACTGAATGAGATCAGAAACCAAACAAGATGATCTAATGTCAACATGCAGAGTACATGTGCCCTCACCTCCCAAATCAACCAACACTTGTTGTTCCTCTTTGCATCGTCGTCACCATCTGGATCTAAACAATAATAAGTAAAATAGTTTAATATTAAGATAAGATGTAAGAAGTTGCACAAATAAAGCAACACTTGTACCATCTCTTTTAGAATTGTGTTCCTCCCACTTGATTCTGTGCATCATCAACTTCTTAAACTTTTTCTGGGATTTAGGGCCTAAAAATAGAGAAAAGAAACTATTAGTATGACAAAAGCTGAAATTGAGGACTTTGATTCATGGCTGTTCTAATAAAATTTAACGAGAAAACAGATTAGGAAATACAGGGAACATCATTTGAAACAACTTTTGTTTATGTTGTCAATTTACTATACATTTTTATTTTAACTCTTGGAATTATTGCGCACAAATATATTCCTACACTGACCTACCTCTGAAATTATAAAATTGCAGAATAAATGGAAACGGTCAATAGTTATTTAGAAATATAGAAAAGCATAAACATCTAGGGGGAAATATCTTGTTTAAACAAAAAGCTTGTACAGTACTGTAGTTACATACTGTACACACACATATGTAAAGGTAAACTCGTGGGCCAGTGTTTCACTGGGCTGAGAGTTCAGTAGCCAGTGAACAACAAAGTGAGCGAGTCCTGAATGTGCAGGTCTAAATAGCATGACAATGATCATTTTAACTTATTTTATTTGTTTAACCTTTATTTAACCAGGAAAATCTCTGAGGTCACCGATCTTTTCTGTAAGGGAGGTTCGAGTCTGAAGGCAGCCTAAACCTGCACGTCTTTTAGACTAGGCCTGTAGCAATAAACAATAAATCAATTGCATGATAAATGAAAATTATCAACCTCCTTTTGATCAGCTTTATTGTTTCTTCGTGTCTCTCTATTTCTACTGAAGACACTGGATGACAAAAGGCTCAACTCCAGTGCTCGTCACTGACCCCGCCCTTTCTCTTTTCTCTTTAAAATCTGTTTTAACTGCCCAAAAGCTAAGCTATAAGCTAAGCTAACAGGCCGACCTTGGAAAAAAAAAACTGTCTTGTCAAAGCTCCAAAATTCATGGTTGAAACCCATGCCTTTGTGTAAAAAGTTGTTTTTCCTCTGCAAAAAGAAGCTGAGAACTTGTTTACTGATTTATTTTATTAAAAGCTTTGTGTGAAAAATGCTATGCTAAAGAGCTCAAACCACACAGTGTCCACCATTTTGAGAACTGAAAAAAGGAAAGACGGACGATGTCATGTCAAGGGGCCTCCCTCCCATTTTTCTTAGAGACACTGCTCACTCCCTCACTATCCATCATTCAGTTCAAACTGTCTTATACTGCCATTTGGTGGCCAAAAAAGATACAATGTTCAAAACAAATTAACATTTCCTCTTAAATTTGACAATTACTAATTATTGTCAAATTTCAAACATTATTATTTATCACAATAATTGGAGACAATCACCCAGCAAAACTGGTTATTGTGACAAGCCTAAAAATAATGAAAAAAATTACCGTAATGATAATAAAAATAAATAAATAAAAAACTGTCCCAAATCTGCATTTCATTCCAAAAGAGTACTCTGGTAGATTAAATCCTAAATGTGGGGACAGCTGATAGGGGCAGGTGTCAAAGAAGGGCAACAAAATAATGTGCATGGCCAGGAATACAATTTCAAGCTGTGCACACAAAAACAGGCTGCGATTATTTTTTTTAAACTAACCATAACCCTGGAGCATGGCTTGGTGGTCGCAAACACAGAATTCAGTGAGACTGCAAGTGAAACTTTCAGAATGTTCTCACAGGTCTGAGTCTCAGTCTAGTGAGAAACTGGTTGTCAACTACAGCCTGCTGTTTGCTGATTATAAGTAAGCCCTACAGACAAACCAGACACTCTCACTCCTTTTTTCTCCAAACTGTGAGCAAGATTTCAACAGAACACAGTAATACCACTGATTCGGCTGCCATCTTTCCTTACCCCCTTCCACCACAACAAGATTGACGTCTTTGTGCAGAACAACTGTTCCCGTTAGGTACAGCTGGTTTGCATTGGCTTCAACTTTAAACTTCTTGGCAGGATTTTGCAAATACCGGATCCTGGGAATGAAAGAAAATGTGTTCAAAAGGTTGACTGGATCTTTTCTCAGCTGCATCACGTGTTTCCTCCTGACAAACACAAACCTGTAAACTGCGACGTGAACACCATTAGTCAGGTCTTCTTTTAACTTCTTGACCTTCTTCTCTTTCCTCTGCTCTGCTGTGAGCTTCCGAGCTGCGTTGGCCTCCTCGTGGAGTCTGCAAACGTGACGAAATTAGAAACATTTTAACAAAGACTTTCGTTTTCAAAGATTTTTCAGTTCAAGAAACAAAAAAAAAACGAAAGACTTAATTACTAACTTTTGTCTTTTGAACATCCGATCTCTCACAAAGTTCTCGACTTTCGTGGGGTCCTGGACGGCCTCTGTCCCCAAGACTCTCATGAGGTTGGAGATACGTACTGTGAAAATAAAAATAATTAACGTCAACGGCAGTTTGCTTAGTCAAACTGTGCAATAGTTTGCAATAAAGGCTTTTTAAAAGGCATCTACCTTTGGGTTCTGGTGGAGGCATCAGTCCCAAACGGACCTTCTCCTGCACTTCTTTTTGGCCTTCTCTCCGAGTTTGTCTTCTTAGTTTCTTCTGTTCTTTCTTTGTTAAGTACACACCCAGTGTTACCGGCTTATCACTGTCCACTGCAAAAAACAACAACAACAAAGCTTTAACCGTACCCTTTAGTAAGGACATTACCACCATTAAGACGTGTTCAAGGGGAAAATACAGAACTACCGGTACTTTGAAAAAATTTAAGAGTACGGTACAAACACCTTGTAGAGCTAAATGCCAGAGAAAATAAACAATTACCGGTATTGTGGAACAATTTGTTGGGGCTGAATAAAGATTAAAATGTGTTAAAATTGATTATAGACACTCTGGTGAAATTTCCTGCATTTTGAAAACAGCAGCGGTAGCTGCTTTTTGCACGATTAAGATTTAAAAAATATTTATTAGGGATGCACGATATTGGATTTTTGGCTGATATCCGTTATGCCAATATGTTAAACTTGTTTGGCCAATAACCGATACCAATACCAATATATTTTTATCCCCTAGACCTACTTACAGAGACTACATAGCTTTCTCTGCTGTGGAATTAAAATACATTATTCTGCATGGACTTCGTCAATTTGGCCTGCTACCAAATGCAGAAGCCAAAAAGGGGGTTGAAAATTATACAACACTTCAACTTGGATTATGTTTAATGTCAAATTTATTCATGACATTTACTCTCTCTAACACAACGACAACACAAACTAGGGGTGTAGAAAAAAATCTATTTTTTAAAAAGAATCTAGATTCTTAGTCCTGGCGATTCTGAATAGATTCTAAAGGCCCATACATCGATTTTAAAATGCGTTTAAGTTTTACTTTTTCCCGCTCCTGCTCCGGAGTGTACTGCATATTTCATTACGTGTCCGCTCAGCCGCTGTAGAATTGGGCCATGTAGGCCACCGTAGAGCAAGCAAGTTAGCCAGCTCCTTTTATCTGAATGGAACCTGCTAGCATGTAGCAGGGGTACAGCGTGATTCAACCCGCTCCTTTGTCTTTAAAATCATTTCAGATCCTACAATGTACCGGGGGAAGACAGATGTTAACAAGAGCACGGTTGTTTGCAAGAAGTGTAGAATAAAATTGCGGTACAGTATTTTGGAAATACGATAAAATGCGCGGAAGATGAAAGCAAAGCAGCCGACCAGGGAGCTCTGCAACCAACTTCCAGCTGACTTTCCAACAGCTGTGAAGATCTCCATCTCCTGCTATATCACAAAGGATTTACGAGCAAACAGCTCAGTGGAAGGTGAGGGGTTTAGGTTCATTTTTAATATGCTGGACCTCAACGTGTTATTCCTTCACATAGATTTTATTTGTTTATTTATTTTTGCAATAAGCAGCACCAAAACTTCACCATGAAACAACGGATGGGAGAAGCTCTGATGCAGCTCAAAGGTAAGTGTTTTTTCTCATATTACTGTATATAAAAACTTATACAGACAAGTTGCACAACAAACTTAATGTAATTTGTCTTTTTAACAGGTTGAAGAAAGATGAGACACATCACCTGGAGCCAGTTCTAAATTACGGTATACAATTTATGGTTTATAAATTACAGTTCAGAAGAGATTTTGTGCAGATTTGCACAAGTTTTGAAATGTTGCTAAAGATTTACCAAATAAGAATCAATATGGTTAAAACTGTGAAGTCTGTATATTTAATATTAAGTGAAGTTTTGAAAAGAGAGCAAATGTTAGAACAATATTGTTTAAAAAACTGTGATGTCTGCATTTTATTTTGAGTTAAATGTTAATATAATATGGTAGGCTGAAGTCTGTTTACTTTTGTATTTATATATTTTGAAGTATTTGTCTGTGATGGACTGAGACCTGTCCAGGTGTCCCCCGCCTCTCGCACAGTGATGGCTGGACATGGGCACCAGTGATCAATCAATCAATCAATCAATCACCTTTATTTAACCAGGTAGAGCCCATTGAGATCGAGATCTCTTTTACAAGGGGATGTTGTGATACCCGTGCCCCGTAAAGGAAGAAATGGGTGAAGATGATGGATGGATGAATTATTTGTTCCTAGTTTGTTTGTTTTTTTATCCAGGCAACTAAGCTAACCTAATACTGGTAATTTAAGTTACAGAATTGTGTGCAATCCTGTATCTATTTTTGGTATGAATATAAAATGATGCAATAAGATTTGATACAGTAAAGAACCTAAAAAATATGATCGTTTTAAATAAATGTTCTATTATTTTACATTGTTGTTGTTTAATCTTTTCAGCTTGTCAGTCACATAACTGAAACAAAATTTAGGACCATTTTAATAGAAAAATCGTTTCTGAATCGAAAAATCGATTTTGAATATAATCACCAGACACAGAGATTCGCACCCCTAACACAAACAGTGCAAATTTGTAAATTTTCACAAATCTAACCTGTTCACAAGCTTGCTACATGTGAAAAGTGCATAAGTAGCAGTGCGTTATAGATATACATGACAGTTTCTTAAATTAAAAATAAATTTAAAACAGAAGCCTTTCATATCGGCAAGTTATTTTGATGGAATGGCCAATGTCCAATATTTAACTTTATCGCTGATATCGTCTGATACCGATATATGCCGATAATATTGTGCATCCCTAATATATACAGCAAACCCCCTACTTACGACACCATCGACCTACGAACAACGGGACCTACGAACGTATCATATTTAATAAAAATATGAAATTACTGTATTAAAAAAAATAAAAAATAAAAAAAAATTTGTGTGTTTAAATGTTCTTAATTTCATGTGTACATCACTTTGTTGCAGCTGTGGTTGTTTTAAAGGCTTTATAAATAATAATTATGATAAAAATGATCATTTCTGATCATTTTTGAGCAATCTTGGGCAGCAGGAAGTAGGTCTTCAGTTTACACGGTCACAAATTAATGTAGAACACCGGACGCCATTTTAGGTTCAGTCACGGGGGTCTCCGGTCACAAATTAATGTAGAACACCGGACGCCATTTTAGGTTAGCTGCCGGGAGCCGGACTTTGAAGACTGGTGACTAGGATCGCATCATATGGATTAATTACTAGCTGGAATCGCTCTGTGAGCTCTGTGGACGTCTCAGGCTGGAGCAGCAGCTGCAGATTGATCGCCGATTGCGCCGCACCGCCGTTCCATTTCCTGTGGGCGTAGCCCTTTAAGCCACGCCTTTTGGGTTTACCCTGTGCTTTGCACCAACATTTGAAAACTTCTAGTCCACGCCCACCTGCTGTGGGCCCACGCCCTCGGTCCATAAGAACCCCTCTCGACCGAGGAACTGCTCCCAAAATTTTTTCACCAACTGAAGACTACTAGCAAGATAAGAAGACCACTATGGATCCCAGCCAACCATTCAAGTGCTGCACAGGATGTTTTAGCGGGTACATCCAGAAGGATGACAAGCACCCGTTCTGCGAGTCCTGTCTCGGACCCAACCACGCTCGGCAGGCCATGGTCCAGAACCTAACCTGTCGAGCCTGCATGTTTCTGCCGATGGAGGAAAGGCAGCGCCGGTTCAGCCTCTTCCCTCCGACGGAAGTAGGTCTGCAACCGATGGAGGACTCACTCAGCCTCGGCTTCGAGCAGCTGGCTGACTACGGGTCCTCGAGGGTATCTAGCGAGTCCGGTCTGTACTCTCCCGAAGGGTCAGACCCGACTTCGTTTTTTCTCCGCATGCCGGAGTCGACTAGCCTCCTCGTCACGCCATCTCCCGTGGGAGGCGCGGGGCCGGCCATACCCTCCACCGTGGGAGCAGTCATGCCCGCCGGAGCGGCCGCCACGAGCTACGCGCCGGGCCCAGCGTCTCCAACCCAAGTGCCCCTCCGGCCTCAGGACGAGACACCAGGCAGCAGCCGAGCGCCATCCCCTGGGGACCCAGGACAAGAGCAGACGAGCAGGACGAGCACGTGTCTCTGAACAGCGCTCTGCCCGGACTGACCAGGTGGGCGGCTAGCGCGTGGAACATGGAGGTCCCTGAAGGCACCACGCCACAGTCCTCCTCACGCCTGGCGGGAAGATTTGCCGCCAAATCGGGGAGCGAGGAGCAGAACATCTGGCCCTGCCTCCCTGAAATCAAAAAGCTGCTGCAGGCACAGACCAGCAATCCGCTGAAGAACAGAGCTCCGGTCCTGTCTTTCATCCCAGCTACGAAGGTCCAGGGGCTGACAGACCAGATCTTCCCCCCGGTGCCGCCGCTGGAGTCCAGCTTGCCCGGCGTCTTTGGAGTCAAACCAGCAAAACACGTGGGGACAGCTGTTACACCGCCGTCGGCGGGGGACCAGTTTTCCACCAAGATGCAGGACCGCATCCACAAATGCTCCGCGCAGGTGGGGGCGGTCGCAAATAACATTGCCTTTTTGGCGTACGCGGTCGGGCAGGAGCCGACGCACGAATCTGCAGGAGCGGCTCTGGACACCATCACATACATGTGCGAGCTCCTGGCCACCTGATCAGCCAGGATCTCAGCGTGGGCCACGCTGCTGCAGCGACAGGTTTGGCTAAAACTGTCCAACTCCATCCCTGAGGATGTTAAGAAGATGCTGCTGCAGGGGCCGATTTCTGCTCAGGGCTTTTTCGGGGAGCACTACAAGACTGTGTTCGAGCAGCTGCAGTCCTCCTCCGACGCCCTGGAACAGGTCCGTAAACACTCAGCTTCGCCTAGAGTGGACCCTCGTGCAACACCCGGGCCGGCGCGCCCGCGCGAGCAGAACAAGCAGTACCGCAACCAGCAGGGTTTCTCTGCGCCCTATCAAACTTTCGCCACGCCGCAGCCTCCAGGCACGTCAAAGTTTTACCCGTCCCCATACTCCCAGAGACCCGGGTAAGGCAGGGGAAGGGGTCAGAGCGGAAAGAAAGACCAGTGGAAGAAGTGACGGTGTGCGGGAGATGTTTTTTCACAGTGTTTTTGTTTCAAGCAAATAAAGTTTCTGTTTTTGAAAACAGTGTTCTTTGTTCAAACACGATGGTTGCCCTTTCTCCGAGGCTCGTGAACGCATCTCCGAACTCAGATGACAAAACAGCCGACTGTTTCCTCACAAGATGTATCACAGAGCCGGTCTGTACGTGCGCTACGTGACCCACCTGTGAGCCCCCCGCCGCCTCCCCACTCAACTGGGGAGCGCGCTCACGTGACTGCTTCCAGGCTCAGAGCTCTGAACAGCACGAACGAGTCGGGCACACTTTTGCTTTCTTTAAAAAGGCTAATTTTCATGAGCCTGGTCTGGACACTTCTGTCCCGGCCAGGACTTTGTCGTATCTCTCGCCATCCGAGCATGCTTCAGGTACAGTCACTGACTCATTCAGCAAACGCCCTTTTCCAGCCGGGTCTCCCTTGGGCCAATGCGGACTCTGTCCGCATGGCGGCGATAGAGACCAGTCTATCTCGTCTCAGGCGAAGGAACGTTATGGCTGCTCCGCTGTCGAACCACAGTGCAGCTTAGCTCCAGACTTGCTCGTTAAACAGCTGGTTACGAGGTCTGGTTCTGAACGGCTACGCTCTGCAGTTTGCAGGGACACCGCCCAGTTTCAATGGGGTCGTGGGGACGAAACTCACGTCCCCGGCTCCGGGCGTGTCGCTGCAGTTAGAACTACAGGAACTACTGACCAAGAACGTCATTTCCCGGGTCCCCTTGGGCGAGGAGCGCACCGGGTTTTATTCAAAATATTTCCTGGTCTCCAAGAAGTCGGGAGGTCTCAGACCGACTCTGGATTGGTCGGCTTTCAACAGATACGTTGTCAAACGTCCATTTCATATGTTGACGATAAAACGTGTGCTCGAGTGTGTGACGTCAGGGGGCTGGTTCGTAACAATCGATCTCCGAGACGCTTACTCCCATGTACCGATCGTGAAGAAACACCGGAAATTCCTCAGGTTCGCCTTTCAGGGAACCTGTTGCGAGTTCAAGCGCCTCCCCTCCGGGTACGCGCTCGCCCCGAGAACTTTCACGAAGGTCATCGATGCAGCCCTAAACCCGCTGCGGTCGCAGGGGCTGAGGGTAATCTATTACATCGACGATCTATTGCTCCTGTCTTGGTCGAAGACAGAAGCAGCAGAACAGACGCTGATCTTAGTGAATCATTTGACCCAATTGGGCTTTGCCATAAATTGGGAAAATAGCTCCACTTCACCAGCACAACAAACAGTTTATTTAGGCGTGAGTCTCTGCACCGTGAGCATGAGAGCTCGCCTCTCAGATCAGAGGAAGGAGTCGCTGACGTCACTCCTTCAGCGTGTCCAGCCCCACAGAACTGTTTTCAGCGATCACAATTATGCGGCTGTTAGGGATGATGGCCGCGGATCACGCTGTTCTAAAACTCGGGTTATTGAACATGCGGAAGTTACAGAGATGGTTTATTCGCCAGAGAATAGACCCTGTACGCCACGAAAGACGCCGAGTCACGATCCCTCCCTCAGTGAGGACGGACCTTGTTTTCTGGGGGAATCCCAGGACTCTGTCAGAAGGGGTTCCCCTGGGCAAAGTGACGTCACGGAAGGCGGTCTTCACCGATGCGTCTCTTTCCGGTTGGGGGGGCACATGCCAATCTCAGACGGTGGGCGGGACGTGGCCACCCGGCACGTCTCTTCACATCAACGTGTTGGAATTATTAACAGTGCACAAAGTTCTGAGGCACTTTGTTCACATGCTTCGACAGCAGGATGTCCTCGTGCACACGGACAACAGAACAGCTGCTGCTTATATAAACCGCGAGGGCGGAGTCCGCTCAGCGCAGCTCCTGAACACAGCCAGGGAGCTGCTCTGCTGGGCACACGTTCACCTCAGATCACTGAGGGCTGTTTACATCCCAGGTGTTCTAAACAGGGGGGCGGACATCATGTCGAGAGGGGGACCTCTGGACAGAGACTGGACGTTACACCCGAACCTGGTGTCCCAAATCTGGACCAGGTTCGGGAGGGCGGAAGTGGACTTGTTGGCGACGCGAGAAAACTCAGTGTCCCCTGTTTTTTTCCCTGAGTCCCCTCGACACCCCCCCGCTAGGGGTGGATGCATTGGCCCACAAACCATGGCCCAAAACATTAATTTATGCGTTTTCCCCGGTCCCTCTACTATCAGTACTGCTGGAGAGAGTGAGGGAAGAGGGAGTGTCAGTAATTCTGATCGCTCCAGAGCGCATGAACGCACCATGGTTCCCAGTTCTGCAGCAGCTGGCAGGCCGCTCCTGGAAGCTCACCTGGAGGGACGATGCTCTCCTGCAGGCAGGGGGCGCAATAAGGAGTCATCCAGTAATTAGGTCAGCATCTGTGGGCTTGGATGCTGAACGACAACGCTTAGAAAACCTGGGGTTTTTCTAAAGAGGTCATTGGAACCATTCAGGGTTCACGCGCGCAGTCTACAATCGCTGTTTATGCATCAAAATGGGCTGTTTTTCAGCGCTGGTGCTTAGAAAAACAACTGGACCCATGTTCATGTCATCTGGGCCACATTTTTCTCATACTTACAACTGTTATTGGACAGAAACCTGGCCTTCAGCACCGTTAAAACGTATGCTGCTGCAATCTCTTCATGTCATGAGGGGGTTTAATGACAGAACTGTGTTCAATAATCCCCTGATGAAACGTTTTTTAAAGGGTGCTCGCCGTCTCAGGCCGGTCTCTCGTCCCTTGGCCCCTAAATGGGATCTAGTTATTGTGTTAAATGCTTTAACGAAGGATCCTTTTGAGCTTCTGAGTGAGGTTTCTTTAAAACTCTTATCACTCAAAACAGCTCTACTGTTAGCATTGTCATCAGCTAAAAGAGTGAGCGACCTCTCTGGCCTGTCTGCCTCTCCTTCCTTCCTGAAGATTCAAGGAGATGGGTGTTCTGCTGAACTCAGGCCAAATCCTGCGTTTTGAACCTAAGATTATCACAAGTTCATTCAGGTCCAGGATCATCACATTGGATGGTCTTTGCCTTCCTCCTCATGCTAACTCTGAGGAAGAGCAGTTGCATTTACTTTGCCCAGTGCGAGCCCTCAGGTGTTATGTGAATCGCACAGCTGCGACACGTAAATCTGATAGGCTCTTTGTGCATTTCAGAGAGTGTTCTCAAGGTCAACCCTTGACCTCTCAACGGTTGTCACACTGGCTGTGTGAGGCTATTTCCCAGGCCTACATTTCATCTGGTCTACAGCCTCCTGACGGTGTTAGAGCTCACTCTACTCGAGGGATGGCGACTTCCACAGTTTTACTCAGTGGCGTCTCTGTGCAGGATATCTGTTCTGCGGCCTCCTGGTCGTCTGCCACTCCTTTCACCCGTTTCTATCTACAGGACGTTTCCAGCTCCTCCTTGACACATTCGGTTCTCAGGGTTGCTGTAAAATGAATCCTTTATTTTCGTTATCAATAAGAATCATTGATGAACTGACACAGTTGTTTATGTCCTTATTGAGGGGTGCTATTTTTTTAAATAGCTTTTCTCTCATCATCAGATGATTGCTCACCTGCTTGCCTCTTTTGGTGTGGCGGTTGCCAGGACTGGTTATGGTTCAGTCAGACCCAATGGGGCATGGACCATATCATGCTCCGCCCTTTAACCCAAAA